>JAMKCH010086672.1:0-13164 GCA_023653785.1 Ophioderma brevispina | reverse complement strand
ATATACTCAAATTTTGGAAAAGAAAGGTAAAAATCACACTTTTTTGACATTTTTCCTTATATTTCGAAAAGTAAGCTCTATTTTTAAAAAATGAAAAAAACGTCCCTAGACAAATTTGTCTTGTTTATAAGAAATCATGACAATTCAAATTGTTTTTGTTATGCTGTCTGAAAATTTTGGGGCAAAATCATGTTTTTTTAGTATTTTTCTCAAAATACGGAAAGTTTTACATTAATCTGATGCCATCATCAGGTTCATCGTCCAATTTTCTTTCTAGAAATGTATACTTTTACATACAATAATCAAATATTTGCAAAGTTACAAACCAAAATAGATACTCGGAAACTAGGTTAACACTACCCTTAAGGATATTATCATAGCTGTCTGACCTTTTGATTTTAAGAATTTGATTAAGTACCGTACTGACCTGAGTATAGTCCCATGCTCGATTATAATCCCACCCCCAAGTTTTGAAAGAATCTGAAGAATAGTAGAAAATCCTATTATAATCCCACCATAATTTTTTTTTTGGCTGGAAGGCGATAGATTACATGAAATTTTTGTTAAATCATTACTATTTTTGTAGTTTCTTCTAGTGGTTTTCTTTACAAAATTAATTAGGTTCATGCTTCAGTTCATTTACAGGTCTTTGTTGATCAGTACATCATTTGACACATGAAAATATCTGGAATAAGTGTAGTTCTGAAAGGCTGAAATATTGATGTTCATATGTTTCACACTAGGGTGGAGATCCCAGAATAATCCCACCCCCTAAATTAAAGCTATTTTCAGGTTAAAAACCTGTGGGACTATACTAGGGCCAGTACAGTAATAGTGACACAATTTCAACAACAGGGATGTGAGAGTTCCTCTTTTCAGAGGATTTCCTCTTTTTCATTGTCAAAATTTGTTTTCTTTTATTTTCAGCCCATATTGGGCTGTTTTACCACAATTTTACGCTGCTTTTCTTTCTTTTTTTTCCAGTGCTTTTTTCTCTTTGGTCTGTAGCCTCTCTGCAAAAAACTTCTTGCAAAATGTCGGGTTTTAATTTATTATCATAGCTGTCTGACCTTTTAAGCAGTAGTGACACAATTTCAACAACTCCTTGCAAAGTGTATGGTCTGGCTTAAGGATATTTTCATAGCTGTCTGACATTTTAAGTCTAAGAATTTTAAGCAGTGGCGACACAATTTCAACAACTAATAAAGTGGAGCATGCAAGAGCTCCCATTCCTCAGACAAATCCATGTTAAGAATCAAATTAAAGACACTATCAGTGATTCATCCGGATGAGACAAAATATTTTAAATTTGCAGAAATAGCTTAAAAGTGAAGGATATCTGTATAATCCTCATAAGTTACTTTTTACAACTAAATAATCGACAGAAAAGGAAGAAAACGGCAGTGTTCAAAGATATGACACTCCATTCAATTATGTGTTGTAGGAAGTGTCCGTTCGGACACTAATGACTAAAATATCTGATTTTGTACTTATTAGCTTGCTTCTGGCCTTACTCATTTGTAGGGTATGTTAGGGTACCTGTACTTGTTACAGACATGCAAAAATCTTATTTTGATGATTTTTTTCAATTTTCTGATTTAGCAAATCACTGACAGTGCCTTTAACACAGGATGTTGTGGAATAGATAAACCAAATCGGGTATCAAATTTGTCACGGTTGGTATTATTGGTTTTACTTTGGTGTTGTCATATATAAATTTAAGGGCTCTTGCCTAAATTCCAGTACACAGGAGGCAGGCAGGAGTCCCTGCTTCCTCCTCAGGCTGAAATTCTTTTGTTCAGGGCATGGGTCAATCCACTTGAAACACAATTAAACCACTTGAAAGGCTTGGGTGATTCATTGTTTATTGACCCAGCCCTCCTGGGTAAAATCTGGGAGCGCTCCCTCCTGTGGGAGTCCTGCCTATCTCCTGTCTGCCTCCTGGGTCGACAATTTAGGCAAGAGCCCTAAAGCGGCTTTGGCACATTTTCAGAAAATATGAAATTTCTTCAGTTTGCTCGCAAATGATTGTCTAGGCCATTGGAAGAATAGAGATTATATTTTACACATAAAAATAACATACACAAAAATAATAAGAGGCTAAAGACATCCAGGTAATTTGTAAGCTAACTTTTAAGTTTGCCGTAACTTTAATCAACAAATGTGTCTATCACAAGAATATTATAGACTCGTACTCATTGATATTAAAACCACAAAGGTCACAGACCGGTCAGAACAAGGTGTATGCTGTGAGAATCAACTCTGGTGTGTGTTTTCTTGTGTTATACACTTTTCCGCGTCGTCTGCTGAATTAATGTCACCGGCGACATTAATTATAAAAGGTTTGTTTACCCATAAGCCCGCTGATTTGGGCTTAATAATTTCAGTTGAGGGCTAATGTATATAAAAGCTTTATAACCATGCAAAAATATCTATTTTGAAAAATCTAGAGGGCGCACTATTTTTCAAATGTGCCAGTTTCCCTTTAAAGACTATAGACAGCTATATTATGTTCCATGCTTCCTAAATATTGTTGAGTTGTGTCATCTCTAAAATTTGGTTGATCATTCCATGGAGTTGGGCCTTGGAGGATACCGTTTGACCTGTTATGAATCTTTATGCACTATACTTTTGAAGATAGCAGAATCTTGTTTTGCATTGTTCAGGGGCATTTCACAATCCAAACCCCCTCCCCCCGACTTACCTAAAAAGTTGATATTATTATATCATCTGAATTGTTAGTAACAGGGATGCCAGTTTTCCTTAAATGGAAGGCATTCCTTCCCTTTGTTAGTCAAAATTTGCACACTTATCTATTTTCAGCCCGTTTTTGGATCATTTTAGCCTAATTTGTGCACTTTTTTCTTCCCACATGCAATATGCCACTGGCATCCCTGTAGTAATCCATGTGTACCTAATCTTACATGTAAATTTGGTTGTATAATCTGTAAGAAATTCACAATTTTGTATTTGCTGTCCGTAAATGGACAGAAATTACATTACATAATTGCTTTTGTATGCACCCAGATATGGTAGTTTGTGCTGTGAATAAGAACAAATATTGTTTGGTGGCCATTTTGGATCCATTTTAAGGGGGTCTATTTTAAAATTTAAATATCTGTTGATACTCAATCTTCTTAATTGCATTTACAGCAAGTAGACTGGCATATATACTAAAAGATGTCTTTTATTCACTTCCATTATTGTTTTATATGCAGTATGCACCCAGATATGGTAGTTTGTGCTGCAATTAGAGTAAACATTATACAAATACTACATGGTTAGAGGGAAATAGGGCACACTATTTTCCCGAGGTACTGGCTTACAGGCCTGTCACCCTGAACCCGAAGGGTGAGGGGTGATAAGGCCCGTAGCCAGTACCAAGGGGAAATAGTGTGCCCTATTTCCCAATATACCATGTAGTATTTGTTTTATTACACCTCACCGGGACTCTGGGGATGAGGTTGTAGGGAAAAAGTTCAATCTATTTCCCTAGGGAAATAGCACGCGTAATAGGAATCAGCCATGATTTTGGTCATGAATATTCATGAGGTGTAATAATAATTTTTGGTCTTTCCCAATACTATTCAGGCCATTTTCAGGGCATGCATTTCAATATGATGCTCATACATCCCAAAAAGTTTCCTGATTTCCAGAGAGATATTTCACCCATATAATCCACTGGGCCATATGTCATGAACTGGGTACAAAAATGTTACAAAGTGCAAAATGACAAAAAAGGCACCAATATGTATTACTCTCAACACAACTTTTATTCCTTACATGTAAACTGTATATAAGTATACATTTTTGGAAAGCTTATACTACAAGGATGTCAGATATGGCCAAAAGAGAGACAATATTCAGGGTGGGAAAAATTCTTATAGGGTGTAACATAAGAAAAATTACATATTTTGTCATTTTAATAT
The DNA here is from genome assembly GCA_023653785.1 of Ophioderma brevispina. Lineage (NCBI taxonomy): Eukaryota > Metazoa > Echinodermata > Ophiuroidea > Amphilepidida > Ophiodermatidae > Ophioderma > Ophioderma brevispina. Next base: position 9,235 of record JAMKCH010086672.1, on the reverse strand, counting down.
ACATTGGTCAATTTTTTCTCCAAAAATGTGCAGGTCAAAACAGATGTGGATTTTGAAAGACATGACAAAGGCCCTCCAAAAAATAATAAAGGAGGATAACTAGTGATGTTCTATTTTGAACATACAGGGTGACCAAATTCACATATTTTTTGACAAAAAAGGTCATTTTGAAGATTAACTAATCCTATATTTCTTCAAGAGAAATACATACGATATGGGTTTCTGTCCAAAGCTATGATCAAATATTAAGTATACAGGGTGATCCATGTATATAAAGGGTCAATAGGCAATGTTTAAAGTCGCCCTGTATTTACCATTTTGAGCAAAGATGACAAACCTATATGTAACTTAACAGTGTACAAGCATAGGCGTAAATCCCGGGGGGTGGGGGGGATATATCCCCCCAATATTATGATGAGGGGGGATGGTCAATATGAACACCCCCCCCCCCCAGTGTTGATGCCCGTTCATGTGTTTTTGACCAAAAATAACCTAATATTTTACCATAATAGTTTAAAATGGTCAATTTTTCGCGTGCTTTGCACGCATTTGGTTATAATTACAATTACATTTAACGATTTTAGCTTCTAAATGGCAAAGGTTTTAGCGCGCTTCGCGCACACATGTGCTAGTAATGTTTCTTTAAAGCAAACGCCGTTTCATTCATAAATTTTCATCATCCCCATCCCCCAATGTCAAAAAGAAATTTATGCCACTGTGTACAAGGGGCCATTTCTTACTTATAGATAGTGAAATTTGTATTCCCATAGCCACTAAACCTGTTTGACATTTATGAACTTCATACTAAAAATGCAAAAATACACGGATCGGCGGCTATTGAACACATAATGTCTTTAAGGTCTTGAACCCTAAGTACAAGTGTATTGTTTTCATGAATCATCTATTCCTATAACCAAATTTAAATCATGCTTTAGTTGTATACTATACAACCTTTCTTGTTTGACTTGACATGCTCATAAAATGTCACTAAACTCATGTGACTCCATACAGGTCCCACCCAAATGCCGACACTTTTGGTTAAAGCTGACGTTGGTCATAAAATTAAATTATTAATGCTTCATTAGGCTAATTACCTTTATATACGGGATACCAAAGTGTGATTAAAAGAAAAGAATTATAAAGATAATTAAAATTAAGTTAATCCAAGTTTCTACCTCGATTTTGGGATATATTTTAGCAAAGAACAGCCGAACATTCCCCAAAAGTGATCAAAATTTGTACCTAATTAACATCTATTTTACTAATTAATTAATTACATTAATGGAACCTTAGTTTGTATCATGAGTTAGATCTATCATTCAGGACAGTGTATGTGCAATTTGAGCCCCACAAGTGTTTCACTACTTATTTAAATTTATAGGCGACCCATTTTCACCCGTTTTATGTGTAATGTCTATGGCCCCCCACCAGTTAACCAAAACCCAGCATTATGAGTTGCATGTCCATGAAATACAAAAAATAAAGTGGTGTTTTTTGGTGTTTTTTGAGAGGCCATATTTGGCCCCATAAAATGAGAACCCTGTATTCATGGGGCCCTTTTTTGTTTGATTCTGATAGACTATCAAAAGTTGTGCAGATAAACTTAGTTTAAGGGTTTAATTCAACCCAAATGAGAAAATATGTGTGTTTTAATCACCTTTTTAAAAACTAGCTTGACCAAAAAATGACCACATTTTGGGCTGATATGCCGACTTTGACCCGCCATAGCTCCGCAACACAAAGGAATCTTAATTTTTCTTTTAGTATTCTTGTATTCCACCCTACCATCAATGTTTCCAGCAAATTTAAGAAATCTGAGAGGCATTGTTGAAATGGCATGGAATGACCCAATAGTACAATGATTTTAGATTTTGCAAGTTTTCCTATATGTTTATGATGTATGTTTGTTTTTTATTGTCCTCGCCGAACGAGTTCGGAACAGGGACTATAAAATGAGCATCTGTCCGTCCCTCCGTCCGTGATAAAAATGTTAACCCTGGAATATTTGGCCATATTTTTTTCTGGATGTTCAGAGCTAGAGTAGTCAAACTTGTGTATATTGTTGGAGGGCACAAGTCCCTACTAACCATGTAATTGCATTCCCCCAGTGCAATCCCCTGGGTCTGTGGGGGGGGGGTATGTCAAAGTCAATATTGGACACAAAAAAGGTTAACATTTGGCCATCTCTTTTTTCATTGATGAGCTAGAGTAGCCTAATAACTTGGATATATTGTAGCAGAGCACAAGCCCCTCCTAACCATGTAATGCATTCACCCAGGGCCCTCTCCTGGGTCTGCCAGGGGGTAGGGAAATGTCTAAAGTCAATAATATTGCACAAAAAATTTAAAATTGTTGCCATTTTTTGTTCATGGATCAGCTAGAGTAACCAAACTTGGGTATATTGTAGGATTGGCACAAGTCCCTACTAACCATGTAATTCATTCCCCAGGGTCCTCCCATGGGTCTGTCGGGGTGCGGGGGTAGGGAAATATCTAAAAAGGCCAATATTGCACCAAAAATGTCAAGATTGGGCAATATCTTTTTTCTAGATGAGCTAGAGTAGCCAAACCTGGGTATATTGTAGGAGGGCACAAGCCCCTACTAACAGTGTATAATTCATCCCCCAGGGATCTCCCCTGGGTCTGACAAGGGGTGGGGAAATGTCCAAAAAAAGTGAACATTTTAAAAAAAATGGTCAACATTAGTTTCAGTTCTCACTTCTCAGTGATCGCGACATTCGGCGGTGACCTATTTTACACATCGCGTAAATACGAGTTCTACTTGTTTGATACTCTTCTGTCCTCAGGTTGATCATAGAACCAAACATGCACTGTACTTGTGTACATTCATTTCTAAACTATAGTTATCTTTTATTCCAGGTATCTTCTTCTTCGTTGACGATGACTTCAAAACATACAGCAAACTAAAATACGACAGCACAGCTCGGTCTGTTATCACCATCTTGCGACACTCGGGACGTTTAAGAGAGATTAGGGGAGGAGGATGTACAAGGTTTGCGCTGATATGATACTCAAATGAAGACTTAATAAAGTGGAAATATTCACAAGTGCTTCCTCAGAAAATCTTGAATTGGTTCCATAATGAACTAAATTTGTTACTAGCTTCAAGTTACGTGAAGTACAAAACACAACTGATATCAAACCCAATTATTTCAAGCGATTTGATGATACAACAAATAAAAATTTGTAGCCAATATCAAAATTGAGCCCAGTCACAGAGTCCCATTGTCGGGGGTTGTAATCCAGCTGGCCCAAAATTCTCGGTTCATCCTCCATGTAAGACTGCATGGAATTAGCCTAGCATGAAATCTTCTATAAGAGGATCAAATGATTACAAGGATTATACAGCTTTATTCCGTAAAAGAGTCTTTACTCTAGTCTAACTCATGAATATCTTACACCAAGGACACACCAAATTTTCTAAGGCAAGTTTACACATTTGTCATTTCATTTGTAGATAATGGTTTGTAAATAATGTTTTTATTACCTACATTTGTACATACTAATTGAACCATGCAAATTACCTGCAGTATACAAATATTGAATGTGTAAGAGTGTGATAGTATACAAATATTGAATGCCTGAGTGTGACAGTAAAAAATATATCATGAGGTCAAATTTTGACTTTTTCATTTCACAACGTGAAGCCGAGTGGAATGGAACAGTCAAAATTTGATTGAATGATATTATTATTTTCAAGCCATGTGATAGTATACAAATATTGACTGCTATGAGGGGCACGGTTAAAATTATAGGCCCAAGGTGATGTCAAAACCATGACTATGCCCGAAGCGAAGCTGAGGGCATAGTCATGGTTTTGACATCACCGAGGGCCTATAATTTTAACTGTGCCCCAAATATCAAGCAGTCAATATTTGTTTTATATACCGAATATATAGATTCTTCTCATCTGATTGGTTAAAAGATTTCCCGAACTGACAATGACTACAACTTACAAACTATTTGCAACGCCTATCGTTAGACAGGGGACGCGCACACACGCGCGATCTATGAACACGGTGTTGAAACTGTCCTATTATTTTCCGGGCACAGTCGATTGCCATGCCCCGGGCACAGTTCATTGTGACGTCATCTTGATAGAAAAAAGGGGCCCAGCTATTTTAATGACTCTACTTTTAACCAATCAGATGAGAGGAATCTATATATGAGGTATATAATAAAAACTATCACATTGCTCAAATCACTACAATCATGATATAGTAAAAACTATCACATGTGGCTCAAATCACTGCAATCATGATATGATTGTGCAACTGTGACCTCCAAATCCAAGTGCAAAAGACATCAGAGTTCCAAACTTTAAACGTCACTTTCAATGTGATGTATTTGACTTCAAATAAAAGAGACACCCCATTTTTATTTTTTGAAACTTGTTTTACATATTCAAAATGCTTACAAAAATGTTGTCTTTTGTAATTTAGACGTTTTAGTATTTTTTGTCATGCACGGCAGAAAATTCAAGCATGCTTCTCTATGGGCTAATTAGGACAGCAAACTAAGTTCAAAATTGTGTTTGGTTTTCTTGTATAAAAAAATCTTGTGCCTTTTTAAGTCAGTCTTCATCTGGTTTCTGGTATTCTAAAGTTTGATATGAGTACCATTTGGTACACGGTCAAAATTACAAATTACTCATAATTGAGTTGAATTACATTTCAATGACATTCCTCTCCACATAAAAATTCCAAAGTTGATGATCTCTACCTAAGTCTCTACGTCTGTGCTATTCGGCGCGCGCGGTGTAATGAGCGCATCAGAAGCGCCTTGATGCATCGATTCGATATGACGCATACCCATGGTAACTTGTATGCAATTGTAAAATGGTTGCCTCCGTGAGATGCTTTTGCAAACAGAATGGGATTTTAATTTCACGATTTGAGCCTCATAAATTGTTGAATTTTGATCATAAGTATCCAGATGAAGTAATTTGACCTGGTGCAGAAGCAGTGTGAAGAATAAGAGATGAAATGCTTGTGTTTTGGAATAAGGCTATATTTTGTAGCGAAATGGGACAATATTTGGACAAAATGGCGATTTTCTCTGTGTTCACTTTCCGGCGATAATTAGTGATTTTCGGTTCCCAGTTACTCGAAATCCATATCAGCAACAGGTAAGAAATGAAATGCATCATATAGAGCATATCAAAATATAGGGTTGGTATTTTTTAGTTTTTCATTTTTGGTTAAAAATTGTGATTTATGTCAACCTTTGAACAATCTTGGTGTTAAATTGAAACATGCGGATTTTGGCCTTTTTTGGCAAATAATTTGATAAATAGTGCAGAATTTGAAAGAAAGGGGAAATACCGACCCTAGAACTATGACTCTGGAATACAAACACGAACAAGGCACATTTTTATAACATTTCTATTTTTTTTATAGGGAACAAAAAAAAAATTAGTGAAAATCACCATTTTTATGATTTTCTAAAAAAATACGTATTTTGGGGAATAAATATTATCATATTTGGATTCCTTGAGTCATTTCCTTCCCAAATATGTACACTTTTATATATGTTGGAACAACAATTAAGAAGATACGGCAAAAAACAGTTCCCTTGAATTCCCGACTTAAAGGTGCTTGTTCCGATCCATGTCTATTGTGTTCTCTACTTGATATGAAAGCTTGGCACTTGCACATACGCCCCATCAAGTACCGTGGAAAACAAACTTGCGGTTTTGATGGTAGAAGCAATAATGCTTATTGCAAAACCCTATTCAATACTGTGCTAATATTGATGGTTAACCACTAAAACGGTGGTTTTTCGTTCATATCTTGGGAATGAAATGGATTTGAGGGCTCATATTTCAGGACGACAATGAGAAAAATACGGCCTTTCATCTGATATCAAGATACTACTTCCGGGTAAATCAGGGGGTCCCAAAGACGACCAGAACCCGCACCTTTAACAGCCCCCCTTAATGACATAATTGCTGGTGATACCTCAATTGAAGTACTGAAGCTATCTTTGATATGAAATAATGTATTTAGCTACATTACTATACATTTTATGAGTACCATTTTTTTTTACCTGTGGCCATTAAAATAATTCCTCTTGCCTTTCATGGTGAATGGGCAGACCTATAACTTTTAATGAGGTCTCACTTATTTCCACACTAAGGCAATTGAGTTTTGTTGCATGGGTTATAGTTTCATGTTACTTATCTTTCTTACATTTTCATACTTGGACATGCCTCCACTTTCCTTATTTTCATTATATTTCTTGTTAGGTTTTCTATTAAACATTTGTTAGTTATTGCTTTGTCATTCAGTTCTTGTTATTTCCATAATATCCACATTCAATGACATCAAAGCAAAATACATGATCATAATGAGGAGGCTGGGAGGCCAAACATATTTTACAGGTACATTTATGTAACTGTATAGCTTGGAGTAATTTATTACTCTTTTTTACATTTCTCATTATTTCCTTTAAATGTTCAATAGAATATTCTACTAGCATGTCCTTGCATTATGTTTCTATTTGTTAAGGTATTGTTCATCCTTGCATTTATTCAACAATATTTGTTTTCTTTTCTTCCTTTATGGAAATGATATTAACTTACAGCAGTATACCTTTCCTGTCTCAATCAATAAACCAAACCTCGACCCCTGAAAGGAAGGATCACTTATTGAAAATTTGCACAAATCAATTGAAGCTGCATTTTATAATGGGGAGACGATTTGGTTTGACAAACCATTTCATTTAAATGTATTTCCTTCAAACAAATTTTCACGTTAAGTAAATCAGTGAATAAGTAATTAAATAGAAATTCCCTTGACAATTAAGTCCCTTTAGGTTAACATGAATATTTTGTTAGCACTACATGGTCAACTTTTAACTGGTCAACTTCTATTGCGTTTAAGGAATACGCATTTGAGAGAACCAATAAAAGCGTCTTGGGCAAAAAAAAATGTCTCAGAAATGTGAAAAAAATGCAAAAATATAAATTTTGAAAAAATCTTGAGGGCGCACTATTGCCAGTGTCTTTTTAACAGGATCGACGATCAATAAGTCTGCCTCTCTTATTTATACGCGCATACATTTTAATATACATCGGTAGGTCCTGTTGATGAATGGCATTTGATCTTCAGGTGATGAGGGCCTAAAAATATTGGCCCATGTCGAATTGGTCTAGCTGGATAAAGCCAACAACCTCTCCGATTGAAGGGAATCTTCATAAACTTTTAGCGAATTGACAAATAAAAATCCCACTATAATGACTACAATCTAGGCATTACTGTGGTGCGTTATTTCTGAATGTTATTGAGAGCAAATTAAGAGAAATACTTTCCAAAATGGATTTGGGTCCCCTTTTATTCAAAGTATATTTACAGGAAGTATTTCGTAAAGGACGCCAGCGTCCGCATTCATTGCTAGGAAATGGAAATCAGTATTAAGAAAATCATACAAGTTTGAAAAATAGGCGAAAATGGAGCGAAACAAGAATTGTTACTTATTTTGGCGGACCATACACATGTAGGCCAATATTTGTTGTATCTGTGGCTTGTACAGTAGGGGGAACTCTGGAGCCCCCCCCCCCGGGTTTATGCTAAAAGATGTAAAATAGCCTATTAGCTCACACGAGACATGTTTGTATTCTTTAATAGGAAGTCTAGATTTTAGAGTTGGTGTCGTTGTGAATAAAAAAACGAGAACAAACAACAAAAACATACTGACAAAATAGAACGACTTTAAGTTCAATTGTACAGGTCAGAGTATAGTATAATTTCAGACTCTGTTTAATCATTTATCTGTTTATTTTTGCATACCTCCCTGCTTCACAAATTATTATAATGGATTATTTCAATCAAATTAGGCCGTGTCTCATAGTCGTTCTCCGTACACGGTAAAATAGGATTTACCCTCAATTGTGGAGTAAAATCGTAGCAAAATAGAATAAATCTTACCCGACAATGCATATGATTTACTCGTCTTTAATTACGATAGTGCTGAACATACTTGCTCTTTTTTTCCGAGTTTACCATTTGAAAGAAATACGAGTAAGAACCGATTAGTATAATTTCAAAAATCACGTGCTACTGCCAGCTATCCTAAACTCTAAATCAGGCCTCTGACAGTGACTCAGCAAATTGGTGACACCTCAGGGCACCGCCATTGGACGATAGCGTCAACCTTATTTGCATATTATGCTATCTGCTGCTATAGCATAGCTCATTATGCATAGCATAGTCATTATGCATAGCATAGCTGGTTGCTGTGTGCCCACTGCATTATGGGGCCGTTGTTATGTGCCTTAGCTGTCGAAGCAATGGAAATATTCCCAACCGCGGAAGCTCCAAACGGAGTGTGATGAATGATCGTGAAAATCTGATTACGGGAATCGGCAGACAGCCACAGTCAATTCCCATTGATTGTTGTTCCCTGTCTAAATATAATAGTTAGCTATTGCTTTGACACCTGATATAATTATGTTAGAGCATTCAAGAGCTATCGCATGTGAAAAATCAGAAACCTTATAGCTGAATTCTGGAAATCGTTATAGGTCTACAAAAGTCATTAGGCGTACCTATTGTATTATTGCTAAATTTCTGCAGAGATTTTAGTAAACATCCCAAAGATCAATGTCGATGTCATTCTAAATCCCCCATAGTAAAACAAACTACCATTTGCAGATGATGTAAAGAAACAGTCAGGCATCAAACTTGTCATACAAATAGTATTTGTTTTAAATCTGGTGTTGTCCAATTTCATAAAAAAATCTACCTTTTCAACATTTGTGAGAACCAATCACATTTCATTAATGTCAATTGTATGAGGATTCCAAAAATCATGGGTGTCATTTTTTTTAAAATGTGTTCTTCGATGTATTCTAGGGGGCAAGTTTTATACAGGGGTCAAAATAAAAAAAGGGAACAAAATGTGTTTTAAAGTATACCATCATGTTCAGTACCTTTCAAGGATTACAGAAAGGTATAGTTTGCCCTACCTGAGAGTTATAGTACAAGATGATGGTGCCACAACCATCATCAGTGGTTGTGGCACAGTTACAGAAGAAAATATCTTTGTGGATCTTCATCGTAAACCACATGTGAAGAGACTCCCCTCTTATGTTGAAGATGACAATGATTTCCTACGCAAATTGATCCACATCAATACCCATCATGGTCTACTACCTGATGAGACTATCTTATGTACTATGGACGTTACATCATTGTACACCAACATACCGACTC
>JAMKCH010086669.1:0-16304 GCA_023653785.1 Ophioderma brevispina | reverse complement strand
TTGCTATAATGGCAATAAAATTGACCGTGTGGTCCTGCATGTGACAGATGCTCAGTTGCAATCCGGTTGTGAAAATGCCTATTTTAAGCTCTGTGGACAATACATAGCTAACAACCAATTACATTAAACTGCGCCTACTGAATATGGATATCTTTGTTCAATTTTGTAATGTTGGATCGTGTGATGGGTCATAGCAGGTGTCATTTAAAGCGATGCAGATATTGCAGGATCTCTGAAAATCTAGTTCATTGTAGTTTAGCTTAATTTCTCATTAGGTGCGTGCTTATAAAAAAGGCAAAATCGTCGGTAGGTAGGAACTGTATCGTCGGTAGGTAGGAAACCTCCTATGTGAATTTGACCTCAGAAAACAATAAGTCCTACAAGCATAGTGGGCCACAATATTCAAACCTCAAACAAATCTACGTCAGAGGTATACCGAGGTGCATAATCATTCAAGTTCTTAACAATAATCAGTATAAAATTAATACGAAATGATGAGGCAAGTCAGTGCAAATTCGAGTGATACGACATGAATTTTAGAAAGAGTTACAATATTTATTTGCAAAACAGCTAAAATGTCAATTTTATTGTCTGAGATGAAAGGTTTCAATAGGGGAGGTTTCAAAACTCAACAGCCGTTTCATGACAGTTGAAGTGTTTTTCATTGTTTACGACAATAGAACCTAGTCCGACCAGGCAAAGCCGCCAAGTAACCAGTGGCTGAGGTTTGACGATAAGCGGTTAGGGCCGACCAGGTAACCTCGTCTATCAAGACGATTACGGTATGTATGCACTTTATCCCGTTAATGTATTTATTAAGGTATTACAAAAAACGATCTTCTGCCGGATCGAGTCTTGTAATCTAAAAGTCGTAGTTTCGATTCCTAATTCAGACGCAAAATTTTAATCTATTCTTTTTATTCTATAAACTTTTTAGTGGTGGTCAGATTTCAATGGAAACTTCAGAGTCGGCTGGAATGCGATTTGCACGGTAAGTATAGGGTTACTTGGTCGGCCCCTAACAGCTTGTGTTTGAAGCCCTCCTACCTGAACTACAGAAGCTGAGCAATATAGTTGAAGAGCAGTACATGCAGATAATAGATATTAGGTGGAAGGCGATTGAATGGTATTATATAAAGGTCACATTGTGTTTGAAAATATATTACATTTAAGTAGTATATTAAAAATTGTGGGTGCATAGTACTGCTTTTGAGATTGCAATTCTTTATTATCATTTATTTACTGTATAATATCGTTATCTTTTCATCGATCACCTAGTAGCTATACTATACTACTAGAATGACATGATACTAGGAAAAACTAGAATGTTATGAAATGTCCTCTCTCGGTTGTGGGCGATTTGTAGCATGCTTTATCAACTTACTAATTGCCAATATGGTTGTTCGATATGCTGAAGTTTATGGCATGATGAACTCGTAACGGATGCCGACCCAGCACACCAAAATAAGGAGAAAAACCAGCCCGTGTTAACCGTCCATATATTGGTAGTGGTGTTTTGATCAGCATAGACCCTGAAATTAAATAATATCAACATGTAATTGATGGAATTATAATTGAATTACAAACCATTTCAACCATGCTCGACTCTACCGATACTGGCTTATGAGTTCTGATTGCAAGCTCTGTTTACATTGTATAGTGCACTTTAACATGCGCCCGCAATCCACTGCCAGTGTGGACGACATACGACATTTAGGTTTTTAGCTTGGTTTTATCGCATCTTTGATTACATATTTTAAGAAAACTAAGATTAGCACTGATATTAGAACATATTTCTACATATGGCTGGACTTATGTGTTCCCAACCACATGTTTTTGTGTGGAAGCCTCTCATTAAATCATTCATGCCATTTTAGAGCACCGAGGTCCTGCCCGTATGTAGAATTGTTTTATATCGGTGCTACTATACCTCTGGTTTTCTAAAAACGGGAGCAGGTCGCTATTCAGAAGACCTATTACTCAGAAGACCGCTATATTCAGAAAACCCGGTAATCAGAAGGCCCACTAGTCAGAATTTTCTGAATAAAGAGATTTCTATATAGCGGGTTTTTGTGATGTATTTTATTTAAGGGACCCGCTACTCAGAAATTTTGCCCTGACTGACGGGTTGTCTGATTAATGGATCCATCTGGTCACTCAGAAAACCCATTACTTAGAAGGCTATTCAAATTCGGATTAGTGGGCTGTTTTATGTGTTAATACGTCCCGTTATTCAGAAGATTCATTAGTCAAATATTTTCTGACTAACGGGCCGTAACGGGGTTTCTGAGTAGCGGATCTTCTGAATTATGGGTCATTTTAAAGGAAAACCATCCCACTATTCAGTAATCTTTGAATTTTTATGTAACATATATCTAACACATGTGGTACCATCTGAAAGCCTAGCTCATTATCTTTAATTTGCTGCAAAGATCATTCATTTCGGTTTGGTATAGACTGAGCTACAGTCGTTTGAATCAAGTAGTCTCTTTTCCGCTCTGTCCACGGATTCACATTTGCTTAGTTGGCCGCCGTGCATTCAAATGGGAATCCGTGGATAGGGATAAAAGTTGACTACTTGATTCAAAAGACTGTAGTTCGGCCTATACTTATCGGATTGGAATTATCTTTGCAGTAAATTAAAGATAATGAAGGAGGCTTTCCGATGATACCAGATATGTTAGATGTATATTATTTAAAAATTCAAAATGGCGGACGCAATCAGGGTCAAGTTTTTTTTACTCACCCTGTATTATACCATTGTTTCATTCAGTTGTCTATCTTCAGTCTGACTCTATGATAAGATGTTATTGCCAATTTCCTTAAACAATTCATTAAACATTTTAATACAATCAAAAAGAACAAAGTGTCGATTTTTTATAAGTTAAAGTAAATGTCTTGGCCTTCACTGTCATTGAACATTTAGATATTTCCAGAAATTCATAAAAAGTTTAGTTACTCAATTATAGTCAATTTTATTGCATGTACCGTCAAAATATTTTAATAATTCGATTAAGGTGCAAAACGATGCCATTGGTAATATTTCTCGTAATATTACTTTTTGCCACGCTAAATTGATTCGTTTGACATAAAGTTAACGTAGCATTTTGTTAAATGACGTTAGAAAATTTCCTCAGCTAAAATCTAGTTACGTATTTATGGTGGTGCGTGTAGCAAGGTTACAGCTTCTATGAAATTTTTGGCCCAAAATTATGCTCCAGGAGCATAAAGTAAATGTCTTGGCCTTCACTGTCATTGAACATATACATATTTCCTGGAGCATAAATAATCTGGAAAAATATTCTAAGTCAAATATGCTCCAGGACCATATGCTCCTGGACCATAATAATCTGGGGGAATATTTTAAGTCAAATATGGCGAAAGTGCTGCCACATGTTCCTGCTATCTACATAGTAGCCCATATTTGTATTTGTGAATTTGAGAAATCCCGCGCAAGCTAATACAGTATTCGAGATGGAAATTGAGAAAAAATGTCTTTATTTAAACATGCACCGCTCTTAATGAAAACGTCGAAATGCAACGAACTTATTCTTACTTGATTTCATCAAAGGAGATGTCGTTGTATAAGGTGACCATATCTCGTTGATCAAAAGTTTTAATAAATACCACGTTGTAATTACCGTCTTGGGACTGCTCAAATTCCTGCAAATAACAAAGTCGTTTCAGTACTTTTCTTCTTTAATTCTAGATCTATTGGATATTGGTTTGTTAAAATCAAGCAAACAGATCTTGTTTTTAGTTATGGTCATTGTGTGTCCTATTTTGATACTCTGCAGTGTAAAGAAATGATCAATGTTCAATGTATCTATTCAGCATAACATATCGTACTTGACAGAAATGAATAATACAGTATATTAATTCATAATACATAAAGTATAAATTGCAAACTGTGCTAAAATGAGCATTTGAGGGATATGATATGCTAGGACCAGTAATGGACAACCCTATAGGGCTTATAGATATTGCTGGCCCTGTAAACCATACAAGTAAAATATACTCAATATTACAATAATGACACAAGTAGGGGATGATATAAAATATTACATAGGTAAATATACATACAAAGAAACAAACAAAAACAAACAATATATCTAATGCTACATAAACACTTAATGGGAATAAAGGATACGGGAAATGGACAAGGACAGCCTTTTCAACATGTCTTGCTGAGGTATGTAGTACTATCGCATAATGAGGAAGCAGAGGTAGAAGAGGTAGAGGTGGAGAAAAAAAGTAAGGAGTAGAGATAGAAATGAAATAAAGAATAAAGTGAGGAGAGAAAAAAGGACCTGGGGGAAAATTATTAAGAATTGTACTGGTTGATGAAATGTTTTTTGAGTTGAGCTTTAAAAGTATTTTTGTTTGTAATTGTTGTTATGGATTCTGGAAGATCATTCCAAAGTTTTGCGCCGTGATACTGAATAAAGTGCTTTTCAGAGGAAGATTTTGGGGGGGGGAAGATGAAGTTATAGCTGTGGATTTGTCTGTTAGTGATAAATTGCTAAAGTTCGGAGGTAAACGATTGTTGTGATAGTCAAACATGAAGAGCGCTGTTGAAGTTGGTTAAGGTGCTCTAATTTAAGTGTTTTCAGTGAGTGAAATAATGGCAAAGTGTGAGTTCTAGGGTGAGTTCAAATATGTTTTAAAATTTTATATTAGATGTTAAGTGATTAACTGGTGTGATCGGTCTTAAATCTATCATATTATATTGCATTCGGCCCAAAAGTATTTCCTTCTATTTGTAAAGCGCTTTGACCTTAATTTATCAGGCGCCAAAATCAAAGGCTGTTTGTATTGTAAAAGAAATGGATAAAATCAAGAATATTTCTCAGAACAAACAATACATTAGAAATCCTCTGAGAATTTGCATGTCTCCCCACTAATACGATTTTAAAGGCCTGGTTATACTTATTATATAATATTTTTTAGTAGTATTTGTTGTTTGTTTTGTCCTGCGTTAAATTATGTTTATACTATATCCGGTATTATATACCTCATATATAGATGATAGATCCCTGTCATCTGATTGGTTAAAAGTGGAGGCATTAATTCAACTAGCTTCAAGAATTGAACCAAAAATGAGCTATGCCCTGGGAAGAGCGGGCATAGTTCATTAACTATGCCCTGGACACCTCTTCCCAGCGTAAAAGACTGTCGTACGAACTATTCATCCGTATTATGAGTGTACATATTGAAGCTGGTGTAAGAGATGAATATAAGCAGACCGTATTTTGTTTACTCGTATGTGGGGAGTCTGTGCTGTAGTGTAAAGTCTGATACAAACCGGGGATACAAACAAGAGCAAGGGGATGACTGAATCGCAGCATCAGTAGGCCTATTCATGCTTTGAGGTTGTTGTTACTACTCGTACTTGAAACCTATCCCCTCTGATGTTGTTTAACAGCGACCTGTCATAGCGCCATCGGCGTCGCGCTTTGCTTTTTGGAGAACTTAAAATGGCTGCGCCCATGGCATCGGCACTCAGGTTTGACGGGTCGCTGGCAAACGATTTTCTACCGTTGATAAGCACCTAGATCCAAAGATATCTGCATAAATCAAGAGACAACATTGTGTTGTAGGTGATTGTAACAGAAATATAAGTTGCAATTATCACATTTAGTCGTGATGTGTGTGTGTTTTCATCGTGTTAGGGAAATGCTTGTAGCGGTGATTCTCAAACCATAGACCATAGCATAGACTCATAGGTGACTCCGCCTATAGTTGTAGATGAAGATCTGAAAGGATACCGAACGGCAGGTAAAATACACCGTGAAATTCGAGGATTATAAAATAATTTGAGACCAATGACAGCCATCTGCAGGCCGTGTAAAAGTTGCTGAATTCGGAGCTGCAAGGAAAATTGTACACATCTTGCCGACAAAAAATGGCAAGAAGTCGATTACGGCGATCCGTTTTGGACTCCAAAATCACTTCCTCAACACAAGAAAGGTTGATTGCTAATTCTTGACAAGTTTTGGACCCTATAAGTTACACAAAATTGTTAAGCCATGCATGCACGCCATTACAACATGGCCTACAGCTCATGAGCTACACATGATATAGGCCTGTGTTAGCATCCTCCTGGCTTAGAATGTTCTTTTAACCAATCAGATGACAAAAATCTATATATTCGGTATATAAAACAAATATTGACTGCTTTGTATTCGGCGCATGGTTGAAACTATAGGCCCTCGGTGATCTCGAAACCATACTATGCCCCTCGGCTTACGCCTTGGGGCATAGTATGGTTTCGAGATCACCTTGGGCCTATAATTTCAACCATGCCCCTCATAGCAGTCAATATTTGTATACTATATCGATCTTTGGACAAACACGCACACCACATCACAAGCAAACACACACTCCCACGCCACCAACATACATAATATGCTGCTATTGCTGCTGCTACTACTACTTCTACTACTATAACTGCTACTTCTACTACTACAACTACTAGTACTACTACTACTACTACTACTACTACTACTACTACTACTACTACTACTACTACTACTACTACTACTACTACTACTACTACTATTACTACTACTACCACTGCAACTAAATAATGATCTATTATGTATAAATAATAACTTGTTATTTTGGATGTTGTTATTGTAGTTGTTAATGTTTTAACATTTTTATTACATTCCCTACTTGTTGGAAACATTTACTTTGTTTTTATAGAATCCCTTACTATATCATCTGCGTTCACACCAGCTTCCAGTATACTCGCCAGAGTAACATTCATCCAGGTATGATGATAGGGATGTCCTCTGGGTGGTTGCCACACGTTAAGTAGCAGTGTTCGATTATAGCTTAGAACCAACTCAAATAATTCATTTAGGTTCAATATTTTTTGACCTCTGTATAACATTTTGTCGGCTTCACTAAGTTCTCGAACGTTGGAATATGGGTTTTTCTAAAGAAAACAAAAACACAAAATGAATCGATATAAGGGGGGTGTTAGACATTTAAAGTGACGGGAGGAGATTTTTTAAGAATACAAATTTATAATAAATTGCACTTGATCGGTTGTAGACCACCTACCGAGAACATTTCGAAGGTTTATTGGACAAGCAAGTACAAAAGAAAACCGCAAACATTGTTTTGCAATTGTCTGCTATCGTAATCGTTCCTATAGGAAACCGTGCTTTGAGTTTCTACCGTGCACGACAGAAAATACTAAATTTGCTAAATACCAGAATTTGCTTACAGAGTATCTGAAACTCCGAGGTATGTAGTTTGTACAGCATATCTTGAGTTGTGAATTACGAGTTTGTAGCTGACATTAATTTTGAGATATGAACGTTTTAAGTTAACGAAAAAAAATATTTCAAAAAATTACCGGAAGTGGAACCTTTAAACAAATTTACATCCCTAAAATCTCAACAAATTGTATATTATTTTAAAGCTTAGTAAATGTAAATTTCAAAAATATCTTTATCTTACAAAAACCCAAAATGTGAGTTTAGAAACTTGTAATTCCCAGCTCACGATATAACATTCAAATTTTGAAGATAGAAAAATCTTAAACCAACTAACCGAAATGAACCAAGACCCAGCATTGAGTGTTTTAAGATCTGCTATGGTAAAGTTGTCTGCCGCATCACGATATCTCAGCGGAAACACGTCGTGTACGTTTGTAGTCCGTCGTAGGTCTTTATCGTGAAATACGTATGGCATACCATCGTAACTGGAAGTAATGAACAATTATTAGCGATTAATTAATTGGATGCTATCAAACCAATTGAGTCAATTATCGGAATAGTTTGTAGTTATGACCTAAATGTGTTGCTATTCCTCAGTGAATTCCTTAGTTTTAGACACCATGTCATATAAACAAGGGTTTATTTATCAAAATAAAGTTTATACACCGTAATTGTCACATGCTGGCCTGATGCAGGAGTTTATTAGGTTTCGGCAATGTCACGTCCCTGGCTTGTTTCGGAACAGCGTAATGCCTCTCTATCGTCTCATTTTACAATATTACCAAAGAGAGGCGTTACGCTGACATTGAGAGGTGGGCCTGGTCCATAGAACAACATATCCAAAATCCGCTAAAATCCGCTTTGGGGATTTGTTTAGGAGGGGAATAAGGGGACATGATTTGTACAGGGGTAGTATTAGAATTGTGTTGAAATACATGCCATTATATTTGTTTTGTCCCAATGATTAAGAAAAGGTATATTTTATCTATGACTTGCGGTTCAACAGATATAACTAGATATGAGCTAATAATGATTCAAGGTCATACTGGGGTAAAAAAATATAATGTCCCGATTTGCTTCAAAAATTCCTCTGTTCATTGTATAATAAAAACGTAGCATGTGTATTTCAGTCTAAGTCCTGTGATTGCATAGTTATAAAGCTACAGGGTCTATAAGCGTTACCACTATTCTCCCTGAAAGGTCTATAATAAATGATGAATGAGAGAAAATACATATTTTTAGCGTAAACTGAAGAATTTGAGTCACTTTTGAAGAAAATCGGAGCATCAGAAATCTTTACTCCATGACCTTGAACCAATATTAGCTCATATAAAACCGCAAGCCATAGATAGGGCAAACTATACCTTTTCTTAATCAGTGGGACATAGCAACTGTAATCATACGTATCTCAACACAATTCTAACACTTTTATCATTTGAACCCCTGACAAATCAAGATCCCTTATTCCCATCCTAAACAAATCCAAAGCGGATTTTAGCTGATTTTGGATATGTTGCAGTAGGGTATATTCTGTGCATTTTGTGTAAATTCCAGCTCTATACCATTTTGTCCGGGTTAGCACAACTATTTATTTGAAAAAGATTTTTTTTCTCTTAAGGGGAGCCGGTGTGGTCCCCCGGACCCATAGTCCACCTGCAACGGTGAAGAATAGAGCACTCGATTTAGTCAACTCTTCAGGCAACATTAATTTCACGCTTTATTCCGTTGTTTATGGAGCCTATCGAGTGTATGGAGTCCAGGGGCACAATATCTTCTTTTACACCGGTGTCACAAACTAGTGAGTCCTATGATGTTAAATCCCACAGACCATCTGTTTATTGTGTTCTCCATTATGTTCTACGCGCATCAACTGTTTCATCACTATACCCAATAGCCTCGCATATTAGGTCACAGTTGACGCCGCATATATTTACGTGCAGGCTTGGATACTAAGTTGGGGGGGCTCCCAGTTCTCAAATTGCGAAAGTACAGTGCATTAATGGAATACACAAAAAGAACAATAGTCATAAATGCAACACGTTTTCGGAAGCCTGACTCCTTCCCATTGAAAGCGACCAGAAGTACACACATTGATGCATTTAGAGATATATTTAACGTAGTCCCAATCGTCATATTCCATGCACAACTCAATCGGGTTTTCCATCGGTGTTTCCATAAGGTGACCCACTTACTTCTGACACACTTATGAATTCCGAAACAACGGAATAAGCCACGCGGTTTATGTGGTTTATTCCGTTATGATTTCTAAATTCAAAGTGTGTGAGAAAGAAGTGGGGGCACCTTACGGAACACCTCAACTCAATGTGGATTCATTCACTCACGGGCACACAATACATATCCCATCGCATTACTACTAAAGAGCCTAGACTAAGAAATAAAGCAAAATCAGAATATTCTGTGATGTATATCTTATATCATGTTTTCTTCTTTGAATGATTATATACTGTTCAAATTGGACAAGATGTTTAGAAGAATGAAGTGAATGCCATTCCGAGGTATAATGATGAGTACAAGTGAACAACGTGTTCCTAGATATTCGCATAGGAATGTCTGTAAATCCGACTCCTACAGTATAATCCGACATAAATTACACCATGTACTTTGCACCTTCTCTGTAGCATGTGCTTTATTCCCAAATAAAGTCCAGTGTGGGTGCGAAGGGTAAAATGCAATTATACCTCTAATCCGATTAAATCCGACCAGGTGTGAGACCAGTCACCTATCGTTAGCATGCCAATCACTTAGAGATGGCAGCTCTCTCTAAATGCCGCTCTGAAGAAGACACTCGCAAAGTATCGAAAGCTCAGGCATCCGATACGACTTAGGGGAGATTGTATTTTACCCATAATACCCAGCTAGATTACCAAGCACTTTTTCCGATGAAATTTCTATGATTGCGCAAACATTCTACTGCGCACCCCTACTCTACTGCTGACAATGCGTGTTCATCATTACAGCCCAATATGGATACCGCCACAAAATATATTTGTCAATTCTCGTATTTCATAATACAGTGCGCCGCCACCGGTTATATCCTTGCCAGTCCAACTTTTGACAGCAAGGGTTGACATCGCCGTCCACCTTCCACTGAATTGATACGCCAGTAGTGTGATTATTATGTTGAAAACAGCTCAGCGAATGAGTTTGTAAAATCGAAAGAAAGCAAAGGTAATTATTTTAACTAACCGTTTTAGTGTGCATTCGCACGCAAGCGACTATTATATTGACAAACTAAATGATCATTGACGTGTTCCTGTGTAATATATATTACGCAGGCCCTGGATGTCGACTTTTTCCCATGATGCATCGGAAAAACATCGCCTCTCCGAGGCAAACGTTGGCGGAGCATCGTACTGCGAATTGCGATATATTAATTTTGCCATTTAGCTATTCAATAGCTTTAATTCGTCATGGGTGATAACATGAAAACAAAGATAAAAGTCTGCTATAACCAAGGGTCTAAATATGAAAAGTAAATCTCTGAATGTAGAATTCGTGTCGCATTCAGCCTGGTAATATGAAGGCGTTATTTCCACGACTCAAGACAGATTTAAGAGTCAAGTTATGCAGCGCCCTCCTGGCGGCGTCTTTGAAGATCCAATGAAAATGCATTTGACTTACCTTATTCTAATGTCTGTTTCTATTCCATGGACATTGCAGTCTTGTAAAGCTATTTTAAATGCTACCTCTGTGTTTTCGGGTGCTAACTGGCAAATAAAGAAACCAGTAAATGTTATAAAGTATAATGCAGAAATACATATAAACGCACCACAAAAAGTAAGAACCTATGTATCCAATATTCTAACTGAAGTAGCCAAAACAAAATCCAATAATATTCTGCGCATTTGAATTGTAATACCTCGTTATTGTTTACTCCATTGAAATTATTGCTTTTGTTATGCCATCCGTATTGTCATCCTTGCAGTTTTGAGTTATCTATTTAGCTACAATGTCATGTTTTTATACAAGACATTTTCAAATATCACGTCTCAGTGCTAGACACCCATACACAAGATAATCCCCTTTCGTAAGACGTCTTTCAAGCCAATTATTGTGATATGTTACATGAAGACCTGTCTTTGTTTCTGAGTTTTTCTGTGCTTTAATATTACTTCTATTTTCTTCATCTGTCTATGCAAAATTTACTTGCTGTTACATAGGGCTTACAATTCTGAAAATCACACAGTTTCCCTCCCTACCAATTTTTTTTGTTGTTGTTCTAAAAACTATGCTGTTTACATAACTTGTGTTTCTAACGATCGTTTTTACAAAACTTATCTTTGAATCAGGTAAAATAAAAATCAAACCAAAATATCAATTGGCAAAGAATTTTTCTAAAATGTTATCTAGCAATTTAATGATTATATCTGGGATGAAAAGAGGGATAGGAACCACACACAAATACACCGTTCAGGTGTGCCTCGGTATGATGTTTACAAAAAGAAAATTAACAATTTTTAAGGAAACCCAAATTTAATTCCACAAATTTAATAAATTTAATACCAAAACTGCACTGGAAATACATGAACTTTTGGAGTTTTTTCATCGATTTTGTAGGAGTAGTTTGAGGACAAAAGCAGGTGTACAGGTTCCAAATTCGGCAACCTTTAACACATTTTTCACTTTGAAATAGTAACCACTACTTTATAGCTTTGATTTCCAGAATTTTCTTTGTTATATAGAGAAATAAAAGGTAAAACAGCACGAGGAGTATAGTAAGCAATACGTTTACACCAGTATATCAAATCTAACATGCATTATAAAATGTAGTTTGAGCACAAAGTATACACTAGCCGAGGCACACATCAAAGTAAATACAGGGTGAGTAAAAAAAAACTTGACCCTTATTGTGTCCACCATTTTGAATTTTTAAATGATATATATATATATATATATATATATATATATATATATATATATATATATATATATATATATATATATATCATATGTGGTATATGCGGAAAGCTTATTTCATTATCTTTAATTTGCTACAAAGATCATTCCAATCGGTTAAGTATAGGCCGAGCTGCAGTCTTTCGAATCAAGAATCTGCAGTGAATAAATAGCTTGATTTTCTTCTGGACACTGATTTCCTTCGCTGAACGCTGGCATTTCAATGTGAATCCGTGGACAGAGCAGAAAACCGACTACTTGATTCAAACGACTGTAGCTCGGTCTATACCTAACCGACGTGAATTATCTTTGCAGTAAATTCAAGATAATGAACCCAGCTTTCAGATGATACCAAATATGTTACATATTATGTTACTGAAAAATTCAGTAAAAATGGCGGACACAATCAGGGTCAAGTTTTTTTTTTTACTCACCCTGTATTTAACACAGATTGAATAGGGAGCTTCATATTCCTCTTTGTATATAAGTCCCAGATTATATGAAGGGATTGGGTACTGACCTGTTCCGCCCCACGATGTGCAAATATTAGCGGTTTCTCTGGTAACTTATCATAATCTACAAAACATGGCGAATTAATAAAAACTGGAGCTATATACAATGCTGCTAGGAGAAGAAAATACCAAAGACCTATGTCTCTTACGGGTAAACCTGTGGAAGGAAGGAAACAAAATGAAAATGTCACATTTATAGAAAAAGGATTTGTATATGATTATTCTAGCTTTATCTGTTATCAGCTGATTTATCTTATTCTGAGTAAGAGTGAGTGATCTAGGGTCCCACAGGGAAGCATCGTACGTGCTACAGTCTCAATATACTTTGAAAATATTTTACTTGGGTATTTCTTAAATCCGTGATGTTTATGAACTGTTTAGTTTCATTAATTGATGCCTCCTCAGTACCTCTCGATCTTTTTTTTTCTTCTTCTTAGATTTGTTTGTAAGTGTGTATATGTATCCATTTGTCTGTAGTGTATGTAAGCGTGTGTGTATGATTTCATACATATACCTGCGTAAAGATAGGTGCTTCTGTTTCTGTTGAAGACATTCATACACACTCGCTTACCCCATACAATACAGACAAATAAAGACATGTACACACTTACAAACATATCCAAGAGAGAACAAGAAAACGGTAGGAGTAGAAGGAATCAGTAATATATGGAATTAGAAAACACGGGCGGATCCAGTTTCGCTTGGGCATGTGAGGTGCATTAAAAGTGCAAGTGGCGATATTACGGCCTCGGAGGGAATGTGTAAGGGATTCCCTCATACGCGCATTACTCTTGTAATGTTCGTTTTCAAAAAAAATATTTTCAACTGCAACATTTTGATAGACAGAATTTGATTAAAGTTCTAATTGGTTTGTTACGGTTTGCTAAGTAAGTGTTATTGTCCTATTGTCCATGTTGACTATTTTCAGCAAGGGATTAGGATCCGTCGCCCCCTGAATCCGGCAATGTCAGTTCTTACCTCTCTTTTTTAGTGTGCCAAGTCCACCAGCAACATACCAACTTAAAGCTGTTAATGTAACTATTCCAAACAGATGTAAAAAGGCACCAGTAAACTGAAAGAAAATTGGAATAGATTAAGAGGGAAACACTGACACAGTTGAAGTATGTCGTTTACACAAGCATTTAGAAACGCTTACTATATGAGGAGAACACTGATTGGATAATAACCAACCAATGATGATGCTTAGAACGTTTACGCAAGACGTTGGATTGATTCATTTCATACCCAGGTGTATACAATTTTATTTGAGACATTATTGCAATGGATTTCATGACGTATTCAGATTTCTTTTGTAAAAAAATATACGTAACTTTAATGAATTGGGTGAAATTGTTCGCATAATTATAATTTCTAATACATTGGCAAAAAACAGTGCATTTACATCAGTTTGACCAGAATCATAATGGTATATACGCGGCCCTATTGTTCGTTGTCAAACTGAGCGCGCGTGCATTGATTTCATGCCAATAAACTTGATTAATCTCTACTAAGCTTCACAAGAAAATTGCAATTTCCCAAGACAGTTGCGGACGGTCGTGTCGTATATCAAGGATATTTTGTTTTGGCAGATTTAGATTATACATCTTCCTGTTCCGTTATTTAAACCTTGCAAAACTAAAATTTGACACCATACCAAAACCAATTTGTAGAGTAATGTGAAATGCATTTTCTGACAGTTTCCTATGTATATGTCTCTCTTACGTTCTGGTGCATTATGTACAAGTTACAGCTTGTTAACAATGGTTTGTAGAATTTCAAATTTTTTATTTAATAAATCAGAATATTTTGTTTTTTCGCATGCATTTCGCTAAATCTCTGAAGATGAAACTCCTAATGATTAATCGAATATGATATGGAACATTTTGCGGTTTATTAATTGCATTTTGGATCTTTTCATTTTTAAAGTATGACAATTTTTTAAAATGTCAAGGTTTAAAAAAGAAAACGCTTTCAAAGTTAATATTTTCACGACAGCTATTCTTCACTTGCCTTAATTGTTCATTCTCACTTGCCAAGTTATTAGCTCATTCTCCCTTGCTTTAATTGCTCGTTTTCATTTGCCTTAATTGCTAATTTTCACCTGCTTGTATGAGCCTGTGAGTTTGTCAGATAGTAACGGTTCAATGCAATGATTTAAAATGTACTTCCGCAGTCCTAATTAATTTGCTGATAACTGACAACTGATACCAGGCCTATTCCTATGATAGGAAGGAATTTTAACATTAGCGATATGACTGAAGGGGTAAAAGTAATGTTATATGTTATGTGTTAGTAACAATGTACATAGTTCATAAAAATCATAGTTAATCGATTTCTCTCGATCACAAGTTTGGCTAAATATTTTGTCGGGACTTGAACAATCTTCCGCGCATTATATTTTATTAATTGTGTAGTTTGATTGAATAATCTCTGCTTTGTCCAATAAAACATGAATGTCAACCTTTTCTACGAAGGCTAGTATATTTGATTGGTTGGTTTTTCCGCCGTTGTATAGTGACTGTACTATATAATCCTGGGTGAAAAACAAAATTTAAGTGTCTCACATCCCCTAAAAGGCTTGTAATGCATAATATTGGTAAAGGGATCTGCAAGATACGTCTGGAAAGGTAGAGCCTGGGCAATGTTTCATAAGGAGCGCACCTACAAAATTCAGAATTTGTTGCATAAGCTCTGTATTGTATAATCATAATGTTGAAATCAGCCATATGTGATCCGATCTGGTAAAACCCTTACGCATGTCGTACTTTATCAGTTTCAAGACTCACTGCCGCAGCCGGTCTGTGTGGAGATCTTTGTTTGAATCACTTAGGGCTCCCAACGGGCACCAATGGAATGTGCATATTACAATGGTGATTTAGTTCATTCGTTTTCGGCTCATTAGCTGTTCCAGGTGGTCCAAACAAGGAGATTACTATATTGAACGACACGCCAACAATCTTGTGTCATGAAGATACTTTATTTCAAATTTCACGTTACTTCATTATACGCTTTCACATAACGATTTGGAAGGGCAGTTTTCGAAGCAGGATGAAACCGGAGTACCCGGAGGAAACCGGAGTACCCGGAGAAAACCTGCGAGGCCGAATCGGGGGCCGAATATGGAAACCAAACACTAACCCGACCCACGAAGGCGAGCAGTCTCGAAACCGATAAAGTGCTACATCTAACGGTTTTTATTTCAAAATCGTATCGCATTTAAATACTTCTTGTTCGACTTTAATATAGAATGGTATGTCATAACAGTTATTTTCATTTTGTCCTATCGGGTCATGGTAAAGTTGAGGTTGGAGTCAAGTACTAAACCGAATCTTAGCGGATAGATTAACATGATTAAGAATATAGGGTCAAGCTGTACGGGTTCAGCTGACAATGATAAAATTAATGCATGGCGGAAGAAACATGGTCAGCCATAAGGATTAACGTTATAATACAAGCCTCAAAAGCAAATCCTGAAATGACACCGATTCTTCAACTGAATTCAACTCAGACCATACTCTGCGTGGCACTTGTTCCATGTATGTCTCATCGACAGATCAGCTGAAAGTTGTCAAAAATTAATAGCGTATCTTTCAGTTTTCAATTTTGCTATTACCGCTCAATTTTGAGTCTTCCTATCATATAG
>JAMKCH010086665.1:0-20621 GCA_023653785.1 Ophioderma brevispina | reverse complement strand
AGTGTCAGCAATAACAATTCGAGTCAACACGATGTTTTGGTCATCACTTTGACGTCACGAGGAGAGCAAAATTGGGCGCTTTTGATCAATGAAGCCGTGGCGAAAAATCCGCCCGTTTTCTTCGTATGTCAAAAAAGCAAAAATTAAAATGCCTCTATTTTGTTAATTTTACATCAAATTGTATTATTTTTTCGGGAATTCGTGATGTATGTACATATATTTTATGAATGTAAGTCAAACTGAGCTTGACAAAAATCTTGACATATTTCCTTTAAGCATACCAAGTTTCATGCTTTTAACAAAAAGTGCACAATACTGCCTATTTTTTGTGCTTAGGGACTGGGCTAATATATATATTTTAAAAGTAACCATCTCTAATACCAAAATTGGCATAAAGAGGCAGAATAATTCATATTGTAGAAGACTACAAATGAGTACTTGAGAACTCCCACAGCAGGTTTCTAACCCCTCCCCTCCAATCAACTTGTACCTATACAGCCAGGCTAATTAAGATCTAGGATATCTGGCTTTCATGATTGAAATCATTATTTCAAAACATATACATCAATTACTCTCTTAAAATGAAAGAGTGAAAAATCACTCTGAATTTTGGAGTAATTTTAAATTAACTCTAATCGAGTGGCTTTTAGCTCTAAAAGAGCGAGAAATGCAGCCTGACATCTTAACTCGCGGTTAACCGAGCTCACTCTGTTACCGAGTGGCTCAAAATGCCACTCTTCTTGGGAGTGAAGCCCACTCTGAACTCTTATCGAGCGGCTTTTAGCTCTAAAAGAGTGAGAAAATGCTCTTTTTCAGAGTGAACTAAGAGCCAATCAGAACCGCTGCAAATCGCATGATTATTTTCGAACAACATGGCAGACTAGTTAGGCGAGACCGTCAGCAAATGGTTGACCGAAGTTGAAATTAGTCCGAAGAAATCATAGAGATCTTTACGGGTGAGTATATTGTATGGGTCGGTCACAATTCATAGCAATTACAGACAAAGTGTGGAGAAGCATTAAATGTTATTTACTGTAATATCACTCGTAAATACGGTAGTCTGCGCCAGCCTAGGCTATGCATGTACGAAACGCACAATCATGCATGTCACAGGCATGCATGCCATGATCATGCACGTCATGCATGCCACAATCATGCATGTCACACAGAATCATGCCAATGATGCGCCACAATATTCATTCATGTCACGACGCGACACATACAATATACTCACCAAACAAACAAAATTCACAAAGAATCAGAACTCTAAAAGAGTGAATTGGCTAGTTCACGCTTTCCTCCACAGCTCTAAAAGAGTGACTAGTTCACTCTAAAAAGGAGTGATCACTTCACTCTTTACTTAAGTTATTTTTTCACTCTTTATTTAGAGTGGATCTCACTCTAAAAGATGCGTCACTCAGCTGGCTCTTTTTTGGAGTGAGATTTCACTCTTTTAGAGTGGTTTTTCACACTTTCGTTTTAAGAGAGTAGTGGTACATGTGGTCCAATAGATAAAATGCTTGACATGTATGCCAAAGGTTGTGGGTTCAAACCCTGCTGTGGCTAAAGTGTTATACCCTTGAGTAAGGTGCTTTACCTCAATTACTCTCCTCTAACCAGGTGTATAAATTTTGACTGGCATTATTTTATGCCGGGAAGGTAACAGACTCGCTGTTTTGATTGGTTACTCGGGGGGCTATCTTATGATCTGTCCTGTAATGAGCCAATCAGACAAGATTGTATCATAGGTGGTAGTGTTCAGGGGTTAAAACAAATTCAACTGCACTAAAATCTCAACTCTCAGAAAAATTGAGGGCATGTATCATAATAAGTAAGAGTATTACTCTTTTCTCACAGTAAATGCATGTGTCAAGTTCAAGGAAACCAATGCCAGAGGAGCCAGTTACAAGATACCGAGGGTAGGTAACACTAAAGCGGCACTGGCACATTTTCACAAAATATGAAATTTCTTCAGTTTGCTCTCAAATGATAGTCTAGGCCATTGGAAGAACAGAGATATATTTTACACATAATAACTTAACTTTAATCAACAAATGTGTATATTACATGAATATTTTTGACTCGTACTCACTGATATTAAAACCGCTAGAGGTTATAGACCGATCAAACAGTGCATAGCGTGGGAAACATGCATACGGAGTGAGTGTTCTTGTGTTAAAAGCCATTTTCGTCGTCTGCTGAATTTAACGTCGCCGGCGACGTTAAATTATAAAATCGTTCTGTTTACCCATAAGGAAGCTGATTTGGTCTTAATCATTTCGGGTGAGGGCTTTTGTATATAAAAGCTTTACAACCATACAAAAATATCGATTTTGAAAAATCTTGAGGGCGCACTATTTTTCAAATGTGCCAGTGTCTCTTTAATATATTTTTATGCTATTAATACTATCCTAGAAGCATGTACATACATACATACATACAGAATTTATAACACACCTTTACATCTAGATCAAGGCACAAGAAATAACAAGAACAGCAGAATATAATGCAAAGCAAAACATGATATTTCATTAAACATAGTAATGAGACTTCAGACATTTTTTGAAAGTTGCAATGTAGCCAATCAGAAAAGACAGAAAATACAAAGAAGGTATTAAAAACATCTAATTGCACTCCTCATACTCGCAGTGCTTTCAAACATGTGTTTCATATAGGACTAATTCATATTCCTTGGAATTGGATACATAAGTTGGTAAGTTGGGGGGGGGGGTGAAATGAAACTTACAAAAAGTTACCAATAGACATGACGAGATGCCTACTTCCTCCCTCACTCTTATGCATGAACATAAATAGTTCACACATTCTATGGGGAGAAGAGGAGGTGATGGGAATTTAAGGCACATGTTCCCACCCCATCTCCCCCTCCTTTTCAATGGCCAATAGGCAAACCTTATTTGTCAAAACCAGTTTGATTTTTACTATATTTATGGATAGCAACTTTTCTTTTTTCCAGTTTTATTTACATTACCAGGAAAGGAAACAGATGAGTCTTGTTTAAAAGAAAATAAAATTGACTACTGCCAGCGTGGGGGTACAAGAGAAAATTGCTCAAAATTTGAAGGCTGTTGCTGGAGAGGTACTTCCTATCTTGACGCAACCTTACGATGCTCTGTAGGCCCTCAAAGTGAATGCGACTCTCTCGATGATGGTGGAAGGGATTGTTACAGAACTAGAAATTGCATGTGTGCACCAAATTATACAATAACTACAGATTATGCAACACTCAGCAATTTGCAGACCACAACCACAGCAGAAGGAAGCAAAGAGGAAGATGATAAGTACGATAACAGTACAAAATGCATTGAGTAGATTGAAAAGATAAAAGTTTTCTGTTAAAAATTAAAGGTGCTTGTTCCGATTTATGTCTATTGTGTTCTCTACTTGATATGAGAGATTGGCACTTGCACATATGCCCCATCAAGTACCGTGGGAAACAAACTTGCAGTTTTGATGGTAGATGCAATAATGCATATTACAAAGCCCTATTCAAAACTGTGCTAACATTGATGGTTAACCATAAAAATGGCAGTTTTTTTTGTTTATATCTTAGAAATGCAAGGGATTTGAGGGCTCAAATTTCTGGACGATAATGAGAAAAATAGTCTTTCATCTGATATCAAAATCGATGCTACTTCTGGTGTCCTTTGCTGGCATAAATTCTGAAGAATGAAAAAATGTAAAAAAAAGGAAATAGATGGCTTGCACCTCACACAAAATTAAATTGCTTGTTCAAAGGAAGGCACATGATGGCTGACTTGGTCATGTTGGTTGAAGAAAATGACTGCTTGTGAATACACAAAATGAAATATGAAAAGCTCTCAACTCTTAATATTGTGTGTGTGTGTTTGGTTAGTTTGTTTGGATGTTGCAACATGGCATTAACTGCTCAGGGCCAAAAGCAGGATTTGTTGGGGGAACTTCAACAAATCAGACTTTTTTTGTATGAATGGTCCTTTGACTATTTGAGCATCTCATAATCAAAATGCAGAATCTCCTGTTAGATTTTCCTGAAAATTTTGGACCTTTTTTTACCAAAAATTCGACCTTTTTAAAATAAAAATTGGACCTTTTTAAAATCATTGACCTTTTAATAACAAAATTGGACCTTTTTTTATAAAAAATGGACCTTTTAATAAAAAAAGACCTGTTTAGCCAAAAAATGGACCTTTTTATTAAAGGAAATGTAAGCACAAAGTGGACCTTTTGCATCTCTTGTGGATATTGACTGCATCAAATCCCCTCCCCCCCCCCCACACACACACATACGTGTCTGAAGTTGCTGCCTTAAAGTTGCATTGTTTCTGTTTGATTAACTTGTGTCTTTGACATTGTAGCAGCTTGTAGCCTATGGGTTACAATACAAGATTAAATAAACCATTCATCATTATCATAATTTTTGACTGATGTATCTTATAAATATTCCCATTCAGGTTAACGACTGGCATCATAATAGGTGTAGTTGCTGGTATTGGTGTGTCTCTACTTGTTGTCACTATAGTTGGCTTGTTATTTTACTGTCAAAGACAACGAAGGATGGCAGGCAGAAAAGAGGGTCAGGAGAACTTAGCCCTCAATAACAGGTAGGACAATTTTGAACAATATCATTATTTGAGAGTAAGATACTGCCAACTAGTGGTTCTGAAGCAACATAATGACAGAGAGGAGGGGCTTAATTTCTACATGCGGATATGAGTTTTTGGACCGAAGATATGGTCTTGGACCAGATATTTTTAACTTGTCTCAAAGCGGTGCTATTCATGATTATGTGTGCGCTTTATTCCGTTAATGTGTTTATTTATACAAAAGAGTGATGTTCTGCCGGCTCGGATTGTGTGGGGTGCGTCTATGGGCGCTCGTCTTATAATCCGAAAATCGTGGTTCGATCTCCACTCCAGGTGTAAAATTTTACTTCATTATTATTTTATCTTGGAGTTAAAGATTGCAATAAAAACAGAGTTGGCATTGAAGTAGAAAATAGTGAATAGCTGCCTTATAAGATAATTTAACTGCTTATGGTCCTGGACCATAATATCGGGCTAGAATCTCACACATGCTTTCTACATGATGCACCAGATCCATCTTGTCAATATGGTACTTCCAAAATCCAGATCCATGTGTATGTGTACTGGATTGTCTTCACAATGCATTTTTCACGCAGTTACAGTGTGAGTGTTGCAAAATTAAAAAACAATGTATCACATCAGTGCATGAATGCAACACACAATGGAAGTGCGATTAAGTGCTGTATTGTAAGACACAAAAGAAACCGTGCTGAAAGTGTGTTCCTTTTCACACTTACTGTGCTGTTCCATAACACAACATGGGCCACGGAAGTACTGCATTGATCCCCATTAACATACTGTGGATCTGGTGCTTCATGCAGAAAGCTCCTGAATGCATCATTCAACCACAATCAATGTATCATAAAGCTATTTGATCCTATATCAAATGTTTTAATATATATTTTGAACAATACTGAGTTCATGCAAGACTAAGTAGGAGCATGTAAAACATATGCCAGTGCAAAAGTACTTCTTGTCATATGGAAAATTGGCCAAGTTGGCAATCTAAATGACACAAAATATAGTAAAAGATTGGGTAAAATTGCTGCTTAAAGCGACATAATGGCTTAAAAAATATTCAGACATAATGAAAAGAACCCTTACTGAAATCACTTCCACAAGTTTGAAAACAATTTGGATGTTTACATTCTGTAAAAACAGTAAAAACAGGAAGAGTTCCAGAGGGGAAGGTGGCAGTTCGTGGCAATTTCTGGAACAGAAAACCAAGGTGTTGACATCCCTGACAGAATTTACAGTGTATCTAGCATGTTTTGTGACATAATTCAAAAGCATTCAGGCATTGTACTTTAGGCTTGTAGTAAGATATTGATCTGGCAAGTGAAAGATGGATTAGCCGGGATTAGCACATATACAATAGCAATGGTCTGTGAGCTGATGACAGCATGCTTTTCAAGTTTGGTAAATGCTGGCAGAAATGTCAGCATCCTTTTTCCAGAAATTGCCACTAACTGCCACCTCCCCCTCTGGAACTTTTCCTGTTTTTACTGTTTTTACAGAATGTAAATATCCAAATTGTTTTCAAACTTGTGGAAGTGATTTCAGTAAGGGTCCTTTTCATTATGTCTGAATATTTTTTATGCCATTATGTCGCTTTAAAGTTGACTGCAACTTTGCCTAATTGCCTAATTTTGACCATCTTTATATATAACTTTGAGCAATTTTATGAATAATTCACAATTAATTGGTAAATTGTAAAATCTACACAATCACAGCTGTTTGAAAGTCTCATTTATTATGACAAAACGAAAAACAAAAAATATCAAAGGCGACACACTTTTGACAACTGATTTGGAGTATTTATACTAGTATCTACATCCTGTGTAAATTTGATGAAATTTCATTGCGGGCAAATATGATTTTTCATAAAAATCTAGTTTTACACGTCTTTTTATGGGAAATAGGCATATAGAGGGCGCTATAACATACAAATTATGACCTTTGTAGGCCTATGGCAAGATTCCCGCAATGGATTTGTCTGATTTTTGCGGTGGTAATAGTTCTTGCATTTCCCTACTTATATCAGTTGTCCAAATTGTGCCACCATTGTTTAAAATTGCTCTAAAAATAAGAGACAATTTGCACAGGATCAAACAGCTGTGCAATGAGTTGATATTTGAATCATGAAGACAGAAGATTCTAAAAGTATGTAAGGTGCAAGTCTCTGTCACTTATCAGAAGTTATGGATGTGATTTTCACTTTGCAATTTCCATTGTTGTTTCTTATTGTTTTGATGATAAACTTCTACACAAAATAATAGTGATACAAAGGTACTATAGATATTTGATACACTGTAGATGACAAATACACATAATTTGTGTGAATTTAAATTAAACAAGTTAAACATATTGAAGTTAATTTTTTAAGTTCTGAGAAATCATAAACCTAAATCATGTTGAATGTATTGTTTCAGAGCAAAAACCTCAGAAGACAGTGATAGGACTTTTGACAGAGACAGAACAAATGCAGGTAGGGTACTGAGATTACAGGATGGATATTCTCTAAGTCTATGAAACACTTAGCAACAGGGGCACAGCTGGGGGAATACACCTCAGAAATGTTTTTTTAAGGAAAATCAGAATTGAAAAGATGGATCGCTGGATATTCATGCCAAAATCAGCATTGGCAAGTTGACAACATGTTGCGGAAGGCTATATTGTAAACATGTAATATGGTTGGTTGGTTGATTGATTGATTTGTTGGTTGGTTGGCTGTGTACATGGGCATCAGTTGGGCAGGAAGGCAGGAGAGATTTCATCCACTCTATCATCTAAACAAATAACCAATGAACTTCAAACTTAGTAGGGTAGAGCATGATGATGTCTGGTGCTGTATATTTTTCAGAAAGGTTATGACGAGTAATAAGCTCATTTGCATAGTATTCAATAAAACCTTATTAATCCACTTTGCCAACTCAACCCAACAGCTGATTAACTTCTATTTTTATGATTATGAATATTAACAAGCTTATTTGCATATTTGCAATAAAATGTGATTGCTTTTTTTGTTGATCTTATTTCACCTAAGTGCTTATTGCTTTAAACTAGTAATGGGGGCATCTTAAAGGTGCGTGTTCCGATCGTCTTTGGGACCCCCCTGATTTACCCGGAAGTAGCATCGATTTTGATATAAGATGAAAGGCCGTATTTTTCTCATTGTCGTCCTGAAATTTGAGCCCTCGAATCCATTTCATCCCCAAGATATAAACAAAAAACCGCCGATTTAGTGGTTAACCACTTTATTAGCACAGTATTGAATAGAGCTTTGCAACATGCATTATTGCGTCTACCATCAAAACCGCAAGTTTGTTTCCTACGGTACTTGATGGGGTGTATGTGCAAGTACCATGCTCTTAGATCAAGTAGAGAACACAATACACATAAATCGGAACAACCACCTTTAAAGGTACCAGGAAATGCAAATAGAATTGATTGGATTTGTGTCAAATCTACAAGGAGGGACCAGAAAACATTCAATATTTGGGTTGGTGATGACATAATTTGTGGTACAATTGATTTATCAGAGAATATTATAAAATTCCAGGTGACTGGTGTGAACCTATTCATGATACTGACTGATAATCAATAGTTCCTCAAATGATGTCACTGGTAGTGTATTCTTTTTTCTGGCCCTGTTTATTGCAATGCAATGTCCCACAAAGATTTGGAGTAGGTTTGTCTTCTCATTTCCTGGGACCTTTAAAAGCATTATAAATAAATGCCAGTATTTATATAGCACTTTATACAATTAAGTCTTAAAGCGCTTTACATTATCACCGATGTTGCAAAAATATGAAAAAAAAAAATATCATGGTCCTCAGACCGATAGTGTCGCCTGCCATCGCGGTTTGTGAATGATATGCCTCATATGACCTTTGACCTTGACATGTGACCTTTGACCTCAAACAAATGAGAGTTTGCATGTAATATCCATAAACCAATTAAGTTTCATGTTCCAATTGAACTTTAACTTTTTAATCCAGGTAAATTTTCAGCTTGCAACTTGACCTCACATGATCTTTGACCTTGGTATGTGACCGTTGACCTCATCAACAAATGAAGGATCCCACATTGCACCTATGACTCAAGATTAGTTTAAATCCGTTGAAATATGCAGATACATGTTGTATATTTCCATTGTTTCTCTTTTGGGATCAAGACTGGAGGATAATCAATGCCACATAATCCAAGGTTTTGAAGTTTTAAAATCTGCATTTTAAGCTACTGCACCGGTATGTACTCTGCAATCACTTTCGTAGTACAGGCAGATTTAGCTGTATAATGACTAACAATCAGGTTGTTTGTACCTGACTACTCTATTTATTATGGCTACACAAAAAAAACACAAAAGCCATTTATTTACTAACACTTCAAATAATGTCACTAAATTTACTTTTAGATCCAGCTCGCCCAACCCACGTCATGCGAGTCACCAAAGATAATGACCGTACAAGCAATGAATATACAATGTTAAACAGACCCAGCAATTCTGCTATCAACTCTGAATACCAATCTCTGAAGAAGCCAAATAGGAGCAGAGAAAATACAGACTACATGGATCCTGGAAAATACACAGAACCACCAAAACCTGTCAAGGTGAATTCTGATCTCAAAAGTGAAGATGGTGATGCAGAGGGGTATCTGGATCCAAGGAGTGATGCTGCAAAGGAATATTTCACTTTAGAGCCATCAGTATCATCCCTTAACTATGGAAATGGTGATGTGCCCAATTTGGATAAAGATTCAGTTGAGAGACAGGATTCTTCCCATGACTATGTTGAAGTAGAAAATCTCAATGTGTAAACAAAAAGTTATGGCCAAAAAAGAACAAGTTTGTTTCCAGTAGGCCACAGGCATTTTGATTTTGGAGGCATTTTAACCATATTTATTTATTTATTTTTATTTGATGAGCTGAGAAAGTTTGATTTTTTTAGACAAAAATGCCTCAGCGATAGAAAATTTCATTAAAAAACATAAGTGATCCCAAATCAATATTTTTGTTTCATAAACCAATCATTTTACAGTAAAATATGGTTGGTAACTGATTTTACTTAAAATTTTGTGTAATTTAAGGATTTTTTTGGGGGGGGGATCCTTTAAAAAAAATTGGTTTTGGGACTACTTTTTTTAGGGCTTAATGCAATATCTCAATATCAATGAACAAGTCAATGCTAATTGGCCCATAGAGACAAAATTTTAATTTTTCTGGAAATTACCATCAATTTTGATGAGAATTCCCTTTGTTTTGATATTCTATATTCTTGAAGTTGTTCCTCATTCAATCGAGAATTTCTAGTCTTGGCCACCATGCCTTTCGCTTGTTTTTTCCCTGTATTGTTTTGGTTGCCGAATTGATTGATTTGACCTGAGATTGACCCGCCCTAATTGAAGTGTTAGTCTCGACTACATCTTGCGATCGCTACATACAATGCCTACACGCTATGGCAATCATTGTGAAACCTGTAGAAAACAAAGCTTTAATCTGATGCAGAGACAGCCATGTTCGGGTAAAATTGGAAGCCAATATCAGTTTGAAACTCCAGCAGATGATAGATACATAAAATTATAGGTTTTTAAAAACGTGCAGAAACTATAGGACGGAAGAATCTCAAAGCATAACAATGGGTGAAAATGGCTTGAAAATGATTTCGATTTGATCGTACGATAGTCTTGTAACTATTTCAAGGTACCCTTCAAATATTCTTTACTTCTGACCCGGGGAAAGCCCAAAACATGCTATTAATAGCCCAAGCTCATTAGCGTGGTCACGTAACTAAACAGTCAATGGTACTGGAGCCCTCTATTGTCGAAACTGCGCATAATGAATTGTGAAGGCTGTTGCAGGTCCTTGTCCGATCATTGTCTGATATGTGTGTCGCCTGCAAGGATTGCAGGAGGCACATATAAATCAGTCGTTCTATCTGTCTGTATGCCTGCCTGATGCCTGCGAGAGGGGGGCAAGATTCCTCATGGGGGAGAGCTACCCCCTCTGATTATGCCACTGATGACATCACAACCCTAATTGAACTTTGACCGGACATAGTTTTCTATAAAAATGGTATGCTAAATCAAAGGCAACACACTAGCAGTGAACTTTCAACATACGTGCCAGAGCATGTCAGGTGGATCATGGATAAGAAAGTAATGTCCTTGTATGTATAGCACTAAAGTAGTTTTTCTGGTTTTGCCTAGAAAGTGTACAAAGCAAACCCCACGTTCAGAATTATTTTAAAATATTAGAAAAGTACTGGATGAAATTTGTATTATGTGTATAGAATATTGTTTTATAAGCCTGATTTCCTTTGAAGGCACTATCAGTGCAAAAGTGTAACATTTTAAATTTCCAAGACTAGCTTCAAAGTAAAGGATATGTCTGTAGATGAAAATAGGAGTGTTGTAAATAGTTACATCTCTTAAACTATATTGTGGTAGACTGTAGTGTCTGTATTGAAAGAAACCTTCAAGATTGACTACAATATCAATGTTTCTTTTTAGGTTGCCTTTGTCTTATTACTGCAGGGTGTGTTAGGATAGCAATACTTTGTTACAAAAATGCAAAAATCCAGTAAGTAGTCAACACAGTGACATAGGGTCAATTTTTTGATATTTAGCCTTAAAATATAATTTCTTCAAATATATTTCAAGTCCCAAAGTTCAAAATTAATTAGTAATGAATTAATTTGATATATGGCAAAGAAAATATCTTATTTTTACATGAATACACTATACTTCAGTATGACACTACTATATTTACAAAAAGTATTGCCAACTTCACCTTTCTTGTGTTTACATAATGGTGTATAGTTCATACAACACTTTAATATGTTACTGAAAGGTACAAGTAGTGCTATTACATACTGATGTATAGTGTATGAAGTTTATATTGGAAACTAAACAATTGGATTTTTATGGTGATGTACGACTTTGGAGCCATATTTTATGTATTTTAAGGCTGCAGCCATATTTTATGTATTCGGCTGAAAATTTTGTCTTTAAAGTGACAGATTTTTTTAGGATACAAATTGCACTGGATCGATTGTAGACTACCTACCAACAATTTTTGGAAGGTTTATTAGACAAATAAGTATAAAAGAAAACCACAAACCTTGTTTTGAACTCGCCTGCTATTCTAATTGTCCCTATAGGAAACCATGTTTTGATTTTCTATCATGCACAACAGAAAATACTAAATCATCATCTTATTGAGGGTGCTTCTTTCTGGAAATGTCCTCATGTCTCTTTAATCAAGGATATAATTTGAATGTTTTGCTATGTGCAGTTACTTTGAAATGAAGATTTTAACAATCACTCTCATTACAAAATGGCTTTTATTTTTCTCAGAAACTTAAAATTTCACACTTTACGTCACTATTTTATACCACCATTGATAATCAATGCCAGTTACCATTACCTATCACTGTGTCAGTACGCCTCTGCAACACATTTACAGTACTGTTTAAGGGCACACAGATAGATCTTCATTGTAGTAGCTACTTGGTTACTATCACAGTAGCCTTCCTCACGGCTGTCTGCTAAGAACCGACAAACTTGTTATTTTCCACACTACTGCATAATTAACATTTATTCTCAATTACTTTGAATTGAAATCAGTGCTTTAGCATTTTTTTAGGGCTATCCTGTCAAGAGAAAGATTAAATAAAAAAATGGGTACACTGCCTGGTTGGCTGTGGTGCACACTGGCTTGATCCAGGACCCTACTAGGTATAAAACCACAAACACCCATTGTTATCAGGTGCAGTGGTTGTGCTACTCAGAGTGACATCTTATGGAACTCGCTAGTGAAGTATGGAACATAATCCAGGTGAATTTGGAGACCTCAAATTAGGGGTTTAATAGAGTGAATTCTTGCTATTTTTTAGTTTTAGGGAGGGGAATATGCTCCACTCCTTATATGATGACATTATTTATATCAGACTTGTGAACCAACGAATGAAGTTGGTAGAGCGCCTTGAACAAAGCTACTATCACAGAAGGCAAAGATCTAGCCACTACAGTGCAATTAAAAATTACTTGGACAGGAGATACATACACCTCATGTATTAAGCGCAACATGCTACAAGGAGGTTCAGCGCATACTTTGACCAATTACGAACCACAAAATGAGGTGCGATGTTCCCCGTGGCTCACGCAGTCCAACAAATTATTAATCAGACTGTAGACGTACATTCACATGTCAGGAATCCATGTATTTTTGCTGTGTAGATAGATAGTGTACTCTCCTAGCAGCTACAGTGTAGGTATGTTGGTACACCAGCTCTCGGTGCATATTTCACATGGTCAATTTAGTTTATTAGATTTTTTTTGCATAATTATATATATTTGCATTTTTAATATATGTGCATTGATATAGAGGTTTTGATGATGCCTGATTAATATTTTGTAATAATTTTCCTAAAAAAATAAGAAATGCTAAACAGAAAAAGTGTATAGTGCCCTCTATTTGTCTACTATCCAGGCAATGACGTAGATATGAAGTAGCTGTATGTTTAATGTTTACTCCGGTACTGTCCAAACCAGGGCCGTAGCCAGGTTGGGGGGGGGGGGCAATGCACCCCCAAGTTTGCCGCATGTCTAAAAGCTGTTGTTTGAATGGTGTGTTGCCTGAATATGAATATATGAATAACCACTGGTCAATACTACTGCATTACTCCTACTATTGTCTTGAGGACGCCCTTCCCTCTTCACCCCCCCCTTAGATTTTGGAGATTATGGTAACAAAATTTGGGGCAACCGGCAAGTGCAGCGATCCGAAGAAA
Source organism: Ophioderma brevispina (assembly GCA_023653785.1). Classification (NCBI taxonomy): domain Eukaryota; kingdom Metazoa; phylum Echinodermata; class Ophiuroidea; order Amphilepidida; family Ophiodermatidae; genus Ophioderma; species Ophioderma brevispina. The sequence continues at coordinate 7,243 of JAMKCH010086665.1, read as the reverse complement.
ATTGGTTTGTTGGTAAAATACATGTGTCAGTACATTCACAAATCTGTGCCCCCTCGTGAAAGGTCCACTTCTGGCAAATCCCCCCACCCCCAAATAAATTCCTGGCTACGGGCCTGGTCCACACCATATCTCCCTTCTCTCCACTTACTGGGTAAATACAGAGCAGCCTCAAGTGTGGGTACAAGCATGGTAGATATATTACCTTGCACCCAATACCTGGAGAGTTTCCGTAACCTGACCCATCTGACACACTTTTTTCTGACACACTTATGAATTCAGAAACCTTAACAGAATAAACCTGTTCTTTATTCCATGAAGGGTTTCCAAATTCATAAGTGTGTCAGAAAAAAGTGTGTCAGATGGGTCAGGTTATGTAAACTCACCAATATCTGGTGTACTTTGGAAGCCCTGCAGCTACTTACTGCATTGCAAATTGCTCAATATGTACTCTGCAGAAGCTGCTGTGGTAGACATGAGTAGATGCGGTATAGGATCCATCCGTGAACCCATTACATCCAGTGCATTGTACAAGGCTATTTATTTGCTACCACCACAAAATGAGGTGTTTCCATAATGTGACCCATCTGACCCACTTCTTTCTGACACACTTATGAATTTGGAAACTTTAACAGAATAACTTGTGGTATACCCCCCTCTCCCACAAAATGGAGTATATAAAATTTGGTTTGTCAAATTCGATTTGTATACAAAATTGTTGTATAAAAACACAGAAGTTAATCCACTCATAATTGTTGACTGAAAAATTGCTATACAATAATATGCTTGTCTTTGGAACTTAAAGGCTGACTCAGAGATTTCCTGATGAGGGCGCCCTCAATTTTCAAACAAATCATGTTTTTTTGCATATACATAATGATTGTCCATATAATAATCACTGTGTGAAATAACTAAGATCAAATCGAAGTCCTTCATATAGAAAATCATAACTTTGTTATAAAATTCCGGATCCGGAATTTTGGTTATACACGGTATCCTATGGCACTGTTATACTGTACATAAATGTTTACTGCATGAAAACGAAAGATCCGATTCATCTCTGACTTTGGAATTAAGCATTTTAGATGACTATCTTTATTTCTAGTTGACTATTTTTAATTACTACATGAAAAAATTATATTTCAAAATCTCTGAGTCAGCCTTTAAAACAACTTTGATTAAAAGAGGAGAGTTGCATGACTTTTTTGACCACTTTGGACCTGGGAAAGTGGCACTTTGCAAGTGCATTTCAAGTACAATGCGCTCAATGTACTTGTTTTCTCTTGGCACTCCGATGCACATTTCAAACAGGAAACTAGAACATTTCAAGTAAGTACAGTGCTATATACTTTTCAAGTACATTTGTAGTATATTTCTAATACATTTTGAGTGCAGCATTATTGAAATGTACCAAGCTTGTATTTAGACATTTCTAAGTGAACAAGTACAGTGATTGAAATCTAGTACATTTTGTGCACTTTATACCAGTGTACTTGAAATGTACTAGGATGAGTGTTCCAAACTGTACCTAAAAAAATTGTTTCTAGAAGGACATTTTGATTACAGTACTCTAAATGTATTAAAACTTTACCAGGGACCTAACAAAAAGTGTCTGGGATAAAAATTCAAAAAATAAGGAATCTGTAACCTTATTTTCTTGAATAATGGCATTCCATATAGTTCAGTTAACAAAGTCGTTGAACCTCGGTAATTGTGTATGGTTATGTGCGGTGCTAGTATCAGACTACCAGTATTACACATAATACTTAATTGCTATTTATTCATTGAATTGTCACTATAGCAACAATATTGCAATACTGACACTTAATATCACTGACACAATACTGCTTGGTTGCAGTTTCTGAAAAGTTATATACACGGTGGGTCAATAAAAGTACAACCTCAAAACAAGGAAATATATTTCATTTTTTAAAACATTAATTGTTAAATCAATATTAATTATGTGTTGCAAGCCCATTTACTGAACTATTAAGTGAGAACATTATTTCAATCTGTCTACCCCTATAATTGGGCTTGTCTGAAATTTCAAGACATGTCAGAGTGTATTACTCTCCAAAAACTTCTATGGAAAGCTAAATGTTCAAAAAGTTTAAAAAACACATTTTTCAACCAAGAATCCAGATTTTCATTGAGAATCCATTTTTTAATGGTTTCTCGAAGGAAACTTGGTATTTCTTGATCGAAATATCCAAAGTTTTGGCATATTGCTGAGACTCTAAGTTTATTGATTAAAAAATTTGGAATCTCAGCAATAATCCTGGTTTATTTTCACCAGTTTTTCACCAGTTAGGTGCTCTCTAAATGCAAAAGAGAATTTCACTTACGAAGTGTGACTGTAGGGCATACTCTGAAAAGAGGGAAATGGTGAAACTTAACACCTTTTGAAGATTTTTTTTGTCAAATAATTTCTTGGTAGTTTACAAAATTATAAAATGTCAACTCGTATAATGTTTTTTTTTCAACAAGGAATTGAAAAGTTCATGTTACTTCCATTTATTTTCAAGGTGGAAATGGTTAGTTTTTTTGGAGTGGACCCTGTAGTCACTCTTTAAGAGTGAAATACACTCCTGCTTGTAGAGAGTACTTACATGAGTATTTTGCAACCATGGCAGTGGTGTAGCCAGCCTTGTGGTTGCGATTGGAGAAAAGTCTAGCCAGGTCGAGGGAAAGTCCTGATCGGAGGGTAAATAGGGTCCAAAAATATCTGATTTGGCATGAACTTTTCCAGATTTTACATCATTGTAAGGGTAAAGTTTCAACTTTTTCAGCCTAGTCAAAGCAATCATTAAATGTATTCACACTATGAATACCATCTGCTCATTGGTCACAATGGAATTTCTGTCATTTTTTTAGCCAATCAGCAATGTAGTTACAATGGTGATGGTTGGGCTGAAGAAAGCTAGAGCTTAAATATTTGTTAGCTGCATTTCAAGCTATTTCAACTGGTTATTAAAATGAAATGATGTAATCAGCCAATCAGAAATGCTGTATGAAAGATAGGTAGTGCTCACAGAGTTCCTGTAAAAGTGGAAATATTCGCACTACGTTAATTTTCATGTTTTTCACGCACTTCTGAGCAAGTGTGAAATTAAGAACATACAAAAATGTTTATTTTGTGTGTAAGCTTTTGTAGGATAGCTAAAAAAACGAATTTAAAAACAAGTGAAAATGCTGCAAACTGCAGAAGCGTGAAAAATTGCAGGCACAAAAATTACCACTTTTACAGTAAGAGGAGGAAGTTTGTGTTAAAATGCTGATCAAGAAGTTCAATGACCCACAACGCTGCAACCATGCAGTGTGAAAATACCAAACAGTACCTATGCAACACTTAGCCGGAACTGTTTCAATAGCACTTTTATCAGAAACTCGTGAAGGTCAGATTTTTTGGAGTAAATATTCATGGAATTCACATCAGGTTATAGCATTTGGCATTTTCCTACAGTTGACTTAAGTGGAAAGTGACACTACCATATTACATGAAATTGTATATCCCACACAGGCAGATTCACAGAGTCAACAGTACAATGATAATGTTAATTGCACAACAGGTAGTTCATAAATGAAGAGAAGGGAAATACTATGGTTGTGTGGTAATCTGTAGAGTACTCTGTTGGCTGATGAACTTTAATAATTTCCTCACATTGCATGTGGATTTAGAGTTTCAATACATCATGGCGATTTTAAAGGATATGCTTGTCTTTGGAACTCACTTTATAATCCTTTTGAAAATGTTTAGCCCTGTACAAGGTGATGTTGGAGCTGACTTTCAATGGTAAGTTTTCCATTCAGATAATTAATAATACAAAGTCAGTAGTGATTGATCCATTTTGCAGCTTTCATTTTCTGTCAAGAGGAAAACCAAACAAAAATATGCCTCCCTAAAAAAAAAAAAACAAAGGCAAAGTGATCGAAGTGACTGTGGTGAAAGACCAAAAAAGGGCAACAAGAAAATGCAGTACAGCACATAACTTTTTCACTAAAAACAAAACAACAGGAAGTATAGACCACTTAAAGGTGGTTCCGATTTATGTGTATTGTGTTCTCTACTTGATATGAGAGCCTGGCACTCGCACATACACCCAATCAAGCACCGTGGGAAACAAACTTATGGTTTTGATGGTAGACGCAATAATGCATGTTGCAAAGCTGTATTGCTAATATTGATGGTTAACCACTAAAACGGAGGTTTTTTGTTTATAACTTGGGAATGAAATGGATTTGAGGGCTCAAATTTCAGGACGACAATGAGAAAAATACAGCCTTTCATCTGCTATCAAAATCGATACTACTTCCGGGTAAATCAGGGGGGCCCCAAAGACGATCGGAACACACACCTTTAATTGACCAGTGACGGTATAATGCCCGGCAGCTTGTCAGCCATATCTATTGTTCAATGCCCAACAGTATGTGTGTATATCGTATTTTGTTGAGTACCTGTACTTTTAAAATTCGCGCTGAAAGTAGACAGGGTAATAATCTGTTTTGAATAGCATGTGATTTAACACAGGTCATTTCATGCTCTCCAAGCATTTCAATACACCAGTCTTTGTGTGTTGTTTATAAATAATAATTATGGTCCACTATATGCTCAAGTGGTCTGTGTTTCTCAGGGGCGGCGCCAGTGGGGTGGCAGGGGAGGCGGCCGCCCCCTGAGATGTTCAAAATTTAGGGAAAACGGGGGTTTTTGCGCAAAAATTAGGGGTTTTTAACCAAAATTAGTACATTTTGTACTGTTTCGCCCCCTCTATGATGTTTCGCCCCTCCTATGATTTTACCCTGGCACCGCCCCTGGTGTTTCTATGAGATTGGTCCAAAATTAGGTCCTGGAGCATGAGTAATCTAGAGATTTCTCTATTCTATTCTAAGTCAAATTTGAATGCACATGCTCCTGGAGCAAATTTGACTTAAAATATTTCTCCAGATTATTTATGCTCCAGAAGCCATAATCTAATGTGCTCCTGGAGCATATTTGACTTATAATATTTTTCCAGATTATTTATACTCCAGGAACATATGCTCCAGGACCATATGGGCCTGTACCATATGCTCCTGGAGCATATTTTTGAGTAAAAATTTCACTATAAGTGTGTTCTATTGCACATAGCATTTTGTTATATGTTAGTTTTGGCTTCAGCAAACTGCCCATCTACAAGGAATTTCATCAAAAGCAGACTCTCTAATACAAAATACATTAAAAGATTTCTGTAAATTTGGACATTTCAATGACTCCCATTCTTAACTAAAACAGAAAGAATTAAGGACATCATGCATAATAAATTTAGCCTTGGAACAAAAGATCACTGTAAAGCCTGTTCCTTCTAAGTTTGAAGGTTATAATCAGGGCCGTACACAGGATTTATTTGGGGGGGGGGTGCGAGACTTTGAAAAAGTGGACTTTTTTGATAAAAGTTGACCTAACCCCCTAAAATGGTCCTTTGTGGACTTTTGAACATCTCATTGCCAAAAAGCATATTTTCTTGTCAAATGTTTGCCATCCCCCCAGTTACGCCATTGTCAATGAGTATGTATTAAGTGAATTTTAACACATTTGGCAGTAACAACTTAGTGTGGCTACAATAAAGACCAGAATCATGGGATTTCTTTGGCATCACAATGTGTATTATGATATGCTTCAGTTATTCTCATTCAGGGGTTCTCAATTATATTAGTTGAAGGGCCAGAGAATGCCAAACATGTTTGAAAGTTCCCTACTTGAGGGCCAAATACACCTGAAATTCTTATGTTTCCCTTATATTTTACAGCAAGTCGAAGGCCAAAAATCAATGGTTGGCGGGCCGGATTTGGCCCGCTGGCCGCCTATTGAGAACCCCTGTTCTAATTGTCACATGAAATCTCTATATTAACAATTTCAGTGAATGCGATTGCATACATGATATCTGTGCAGCTGATCGTCCTATGTGTACAGGGAAATGTACTCAGCAGATGCAACCAGTATCACCAAAGATTGGAGAGAAAGGTATCTTGCTACTTGTCTCAAGGGAGGGATCGAGGGAGGGAGGGAGGGAGGGAGGGATCATGGCAAAGTGTATTAATATTACTTTCATTAGCATATACATATATTTACGGCGGTCCGGTATTTACCCACGGTACAGATTGTGTCACAGACTGCAAAAGATATTATTTCAACTTATAAAACCCATTGAGAAAACTGAATATTTCTATCGGTTGTTTCTTACACACAATCTCTATGGGCTCTGAAGAGCACCAAACATTTTCCCACGGTGCTACGTCACTAGGCTGGCTAATTTAATATGCATGCTCATACTTTCCAAACTGCCGTAACGTAGTCAAAGTTTTGTATGTAAAATGAAGTTTTATTATTTCATTTTTCAGTTACATTTGATGAGGATGATGTATTAGATGCCTGCCAAGAAATAGACTTTCCAACCATACTTTCCTGTGTCGAGTCAAGAAACTGTATGCAGCTGATACCCATGGAATGCAGACAACAACTCAATAGAAAATGTTTCTATGATGGATTATCTTGCTATAGGCCTAGAGCCCAGAATTGTAATTGCTCCGATGATAGTCAAAATGACTTAGATGATAGTAAAACAAACAAGTAGGTACCTATAATTTATTTCTTTATTTATTTCTGGGACATAGATGATCAAAATATTGTTGGCCATAAGGGTCATAATATATTGCTGCAACATTGCAAGAAAGTCACAATGCATTGCCGAAATTTCACAATGCATTGGGGCGTCGGCAAATTAGAATGCTGAATTTCGGTGACGTATTTAAAAAAACAACGCATTGTGAAGTATATAGCTAAGCATTGTGAAATCTTACAACATGTGGCGAGCCTTCACAATGCGTTGCAAGCCTTCACAACGCATTGTGAGCTTCACAACCCTTTGTGAGGTTACACAACACATTGCAAAGGGCCACAAACTATAAGGGTTATAACGTATTGCCGAACGCATTGTGAGAAAGTTGCAATTAAGGCATTGTGACAATTCCACAACGTGTTGAGGTATCGGTCAATCAGAATGACGACTTTCTGTGATACATTTAAAAAAATAAATCTCACAACTTGTTGCGACCCTTCTCAGTGCATTGCAGCAATACGTTATGATCCTTATGGCCTTGCAACATGTTGTGAAGGCTCGCAATGCATTGTGAGATTCGACAGCACATTGAAATATGTCACAGAAATTCATCATTGTGATTGGCCGACACCGCAACATGTTGTGACATTTTG
>JAMKCH010086662.1:0-16280 GCA_023653785.1 Ophioderma brevispina | reverse complement strand
TGTCTCTCTGAATAACAAGGCTCTTATAAAGAAACACGCAGCATGTCTCTCTGAATAACAAGGCTCTTATAAAGAACCACGCAACATGTCTCTCTGAATAACAAGGCTCTTATAAAGAACCACGCAACATGTCTCTCTGAATAACAAGGCTCTTATAAAGAAACACGCAGCATGTCTCTCTGAATAACAAGGCTCTTATAAAGAAACATGCAGCATGTCTCTCTGAATAACAAGGCTCTTATAAAGAAACACGCAGCATGTCTCTCTGAATAACAAGGCTCTTATAAAGAAACACGCAGCATGTCTCTCTGAATAACAAGGCTCTTATAAAGAAACACGCAGCATGTCTCTCTGAATAACAAGGATCCAAGTACTCCACATTTCATCTTTTATAGAGTTAGTAATATTGGCCTTTTTCTTTTTGTATGTCATGTTCCCATCTTACTGATACATTGATCCACCTTATCTTGAGCGTAGCACGTGATAGAGAATTTTCGAGACCAAGCTGGCTTTCTGGCAATCTTGGAATCGAGAGCAGCGTTAACTTTAGCATCGCCTTTGGATCTTGAAGATGGGCAAAATAAAAGTATGTGTTTCAATATATAGCAGTTAAATCGATTTTATGTCAGTAAGGTGGGTGATATGAAATATTTCGGTCGCTGCAGGTTTGCCAGGCCAGACCATGATTTCAGGTATTTGGGAGTAATACTCTCGAGGACAAGGTGGTTAGTTTTTGTTATCATGGTTATGTCATGGACAGTGAGGATGAACCTACTAGAAGGGAGGAGATAATTTTATATCTTGATCTTATACTCGCCTCTAACCATTCGGAATGTGCATATATCACACCCGATATCACACAACATACAGAGAAACTTGACAAACCCTTTTCTTTCTCGTATGTACTTATGACAAATAGCAATATGAGAAAGACAGACAGCTTGTAAATGAAAGAAAAAACACCCTGGCCCACGGACTGTCTCGCTTCAAGCGCCACTAAGGTCAAGAAAACCATTCGCTATTGCCTAAATTGTTCTGAAATGATTTGATTTGTGTCTTGTCAACTGAAACCAACACTCACCATTACATTACAAATGATCCTGTGTGTTTACAGGGCAAACATTCAATCTTCGTTCTACTTGGGTAACCTTTACAGGACTGCAGAAATGTACTAGAAATAGAATAAACATATAAATTAAGATTGTGCCATGAATAGAAACTGCGTTTTCTATCGCTATGTGGTGTGAAACCTTGGAACACTTTGGGGCCCAGTTATTGTTTAAAGGAACATTAGAAAGAAAAGGGAAGTGTTACTTTATACATTGCCATTTTGATATATTAGTAAGAAACGTGGCTGCCTGTATATTCGTTGTCTATACCAAATTCTACTGCTGCCTTGACTAGCTCTCATTTATGTGAAGGTATTGAAACAGCAACAGAGGGGCTACTATTTGTCCAATGGGTTGCACAGTTGGGTACATAACAATGATTACAATATTGTACCCGTTTTATTGGAAATGATGGTCGAGGTCCACTGACTTTTGGCACTTGCCCAATAGGCTAGACGGTGATTTAATCTAGTATATACGTCTAGCCCTTTTCCTTTTCATCATTATCAATTGTTCTTCTTTTGTTCAACTGTCCATTATAGTTACGAAAATGGTCAGAGACCGTTATCTAAACAAAGATGAAAGAACAGGTGACGCAATACAAAAGCTTATTGTGATTGTCGGATTACCATCTGCTGGTTAGATAATACATGTATATCGACAACGAATCAGCCAAGATAGTGATTCAAGCTTGGAAATCTTCAGGTGACTCAATACAAAAGCTTAATGTGATGTCGGATTACCATGACCATCTGCTGGTTAGATAATACGTGTATATCGACAACGAATCAGCCAACAAAGTCATGGAAATCTTCAGGTGACTCAATACAAAAGCTTATGGTGATTGTCGGATTACCATCTGATGGTTAGCTAATACATGTATATCGTCCACGAATCAGCCAAGATAGTGATTCAAAGTCATGGAAATCTTCAGGTGACTCAATACAAAAGCTTATTGTGATTGTCGGATAACCATCTTCTGTTTAGCTAATACATGTATCTCGACAAGGAATAAGCCAAGCTAGTGATTTAAAGTCATGGAAATGTTCAAAAAGACAATTTAAACACGCTGCTTTTACTTTAAACTAGTAACAATTGCTACCCATAACGCCAGATCACTGAATACGGGATTTAAAAATAAAATTGAGGGAGAAACGTATAAAGAAGGGAATTTCTGCCTTTGTTTTCTTTATACGCAATAGAGTGCTAATGATAGCCTTAAGACATACCCTATTTAAGAATTGCCTAAGATAGGATATCTTCTTGGCTAAAAACTTAGCCTGCGTAACAAGCATTCGGTAGTGCACCGCGGATAACTCTGTATCAAGATCTTTAAATCGTGGTGTCAGAATCCGGGGTCAGATATACGTGTGAAAGGTTTATTTGAACTGAACCTACTTAAATATCCAAACCTGCCTACTAAATAACAATTAGACACGGCTAAACCAGTCAATAGGATAATCTTCTCAACAGATGGGACCATTTCTAACTCAGATCAGGCTTTCCTTGACAATAAGATTATCTCTCTAGAAGAGTAAACTCCTGCACAAGTGAACATAACAGCTCAATTGGTGTTTTTAATTAAGAAAAAACGTAACGCTGCTTCAAAATATTTAAAAAAAACGAAATATATTCTCAATTTTACTGAATAATTATAAAAAAAATCGATTTTCGTTCTTGTCACGACGTACATGTAAGATAAAGAATTAAAAACACACCGTTATGAAAAATAATGGAGTTTTGATAAGGTCTGGCTTGCCTGTTAGACTCCGACCTAAAGGCTCGCCGCTAGGTCGGAGTCTAACAGGCTCGCCAGACCTTATCAAAACACCATTATTTTTAATAACGGTGTGCTTCTCATCCTTTATCTATTACATAACGGAAGGCTTGGCTTTCGGGATATTATTACGATGGACATTTAAAATGAATCTGATTGAGTGAATGCCCAACTTTAAACTTGGAAGCGTGCTTTCGATGTGACGGCAGTGTCCAGCCAGCAATTCACATCTAGGGATATTTCGATGAGAGATTTGACATCTACAAAGAGGGGTCTTTTGGAGAGAAGCTCCTACATATGGGGGTCATTCGGTGAGACGTGAAAAAGGTATTGTCATAACAGTGTGGAAGTACAAAATTGAACACATTTTGAGGATAGTGAATGTGCAAATGTGGTATTGTTTAGGTTACAGTCATCGGCGTCGGAAGCATTTTTACTTTGGGACGTACCGCTGTGGTGGGGCGCCTACCTATTTCCCTTCCGGGGGCGAAAATTCTTATTAATTATTAGGTAACTTTAATCACATACGTTAAGCCATTATGACATTTTGAACATGTTTTAAACATCGCGGTTCACAGGACTGGAACTTCCATTTGTCTAGAAAAAAGTAGGCCTACACCAGAAGATTTAAAAAATGTTAAGGTTCTTAATGTTAAGGGGATGGGGTGGGGTGGGAGGTGTACCCATTCCGCGCAAAGCGCGGAACCCTTGCAATGTTTTTTTTTCTAAAGCACGTTTTCTCGTGAAAAATTGATGGAACAAGTTTAAAAATTAGCAAAAGGATCGCTTTATAATGAATATAGTTATATAAGATCAACGGCCTAAAAAAGTAAAATTGAGTTAATGGGTAAGGATTATTTGAACGAACCATAAGTCAATTGACCTTGTAGAGTTCATATAGGAAGCGGCAGGGGGTGGATGTGGGAGAGGTAGCTCCCTTTCGCGCGAAGCGCGGAACCCTTGCAATGTTCATTTTCCAAAGTACGTTTTCTCGTGAATATTTGATGGAGACAATTTGAAATTAGCAAATGCTCACTTTATAAGGAAATATAGTCATTTAAGATCAACGGTCTTGAAAAGTAAAATTGAGCTTTTATTTGAACAAACCATAAGTCAATTGATCTTGGAGAGTTTATTATATGAAGCGGCAGGGGTGGACGTGGGAGGGGTTGCCCCTTCTGCGCGAAGCGCGGAATCCTTGCAATGTTCATTTCCAATTCACATTTTTTCGTGGAGATTTGATGAACAAATTTGAAATTAGCATAAAGGTTTACATTATAGTTATATAAGATCAAAGGCCTTAAAAAGTAAAAAGGTTTTATTTTAACAAACCATAAGTCAATCGAGCATGGAGAGCAATGGGTACCATTGCTTGTTAGACTTTTGCATTTTTTTCAAGGGATGGTAGCAGTTTATGACTCATGGGATGATCAATGGCCCAATTGCTTGTTAGACTTCTGCAAATTTGCTTCTATTTGGCGACACAAGTTCATTAGTTCATCGATAACACACCTTTGACGAGCGTGTAGAGTGGGCGGAGCTTTCAGCGCGTGCAACATCCTATGATGCAAGTTCTAAGTAAGTGGACAGTCAACAGCAGATCGCTCCAACAGCCAATTAGAGACGATTGTGTTTCAATTAACACAGTAACGTGCTCGTCAAAGGTTTGTAGGGAAGTTGTCCCCGAGTATAGACTTTTGCAATTATTTCTAGTGGGCGACATAACTTTATTACTTTATTGGACAACCAGTTTAAGGGGTGTCATTGCTTGATAAACGTTCGCAGTTTTGTTTTCAACATGTTCAAGGGGCGGCATCGGTTTGATTCACTGGATATGACCAGTGGCTCCAATTGCTTGTTAGACTTTTGTAAATTTCCTTTTAACGGCCACCATAGACCCATTAGTTCATTACATTATTGCATAGCCAGAATAGGTATGCCACCGCTTATTAGACTGCTGTGCTGCAAATTCTTAAGGCGTCATTAATTCATTACTTTATTGGATAACCAGAATATGGGCGCCGCTGCTTGTTAGAACCTCTACAAATTTGCTTCTAAAGGGCGGCGCGTCAGTTTAATAATTCAATGATAACCAGAAAACTTAGGGTCATCATCGACCTACGCAAATTTGCTTCCAGTGGGCGGCATCAGTTCATTACTTCATAGTTGTATCACCTGTGCAATTTTGTTTCCGCCATATGGTGGCATAGTGTAACATTAAGTGTAGCCTTCAGCAGGGCGCTGTTGCTTTTTGCGTTCTTATCAATTGCTCTTTTGCGCTTTAAAGGGGCGGCATCTGTTTATTCCTTGGCTTTGGATGACAAGTATTGAAGTATAGGGATGCCATTGCAGTACTTCTTCCGCAATGTTTCTTTCAAGGGGCGGCGTCAGTATTGACAGGGTGCTATTGCCTATTAGACGTCAGCATTTTTGTTTTCAAGGGCGGCGTCAGCTTATTCCTTCACTGGACGACCAGTATATGGGGGCGTCACTAGAGCATTTGTATGTTGAACGTCGACTTCAGTCATGTCGTTGCATTTAAGAGGAGTCATCTTTCACTATACTTCTGCAAGTGTGCTCTAAGAAGCGGGATCAGTTCATTATAAACTTTATAAACCTTTTATGGTGACTAGTATAGGGGCGCCATTTCTTACTAGAGTTCTGCAAGGCAAAGAGACCGTGTTAGTTCATAACTTAATTGTTAGATGAGTACCAGAGGGCGTCATTGTAGAGTTCTTGCAAATTTCGTAATGGTATTTCTGGAAGCCGAAAGGGGGGGGGCGCCAGGGAGAGGGGCAAAATTATTGGGACGTACCTGTACGTTCTGTCAGCCCCGGTTCCGACGCCAGTGGTTACAGTCCAGATCCAAATTTAGGATGGAGACAGGATAATTCATGCGGATATATACCATAATATTTTTCTGATTTATCGAGCTAAATTGACCAAAACTAAGGTAATGTGGCAATACATCATCCAAACCTCGATGGCTTCAGAAATATGTCACAGTGCATTGACTCAGCTCCGACGCATTGAAGCAGGTGCACGTGCTTAAGCCCTTCGGCAATTTCAAGAATTGATGTTGATTCCTTAAAAGAATCACAGTTTTTTAATATCTCAGAAAGGCAAAAGTGTTTTTCATTCCTTTCTTTCTTTCCTCCTTTTTTTCTCTCATTTTTACGAAGAAATGATAACTGCTATGATGATATATTTGATCCGCAGGATCTTACACTGCAAAATATGAAGTTGAGTAAAACGGGCACAACCTCGTCTGTTGAGTAAAATCTGAGTCAAAGTTGAGTCAACCTTACGCGGGGTTTATTTGACCCAATAATGCCTAAGGGTTTCTCAACTTTGACTAAAATTTTACGCAAAGATGAGGGTGGTTCTCTTTTCAATCAGCATTGAGTTCAATATTGTTACAGTGTATATTTACCGCTCCGACACTCTGTCTATCAAGTGGTCGCTGATATCAATATGTCTGAAGTTTATTCTTCATTCCACTTACGTATTTCAGTGGGCCACTTAAACCAATTTTCGGCTGAGAATTTAGAGTACAAACGCATGACTGTCACCCTGACCATCGTGACTAGACACACTACCTGGGTAATTACATTGAAGTTCCCACAGCGCTCTTATTTCACAAAAACTAATAACGCATAAAAATGTGTAATACTCCAAAATATATAATTCAATTATCAAAGTATGTAATTTCATTACCAAAAGGATAATTTTATTAGCTACTAGATAATTTCTTCGTGACCTATTCTTAAAAATAAAAAGATGAAAAGCATATCCCTGCTGTGAACAAACCATTGGGAAAGAGCGTTCAGTTTAAAGCAGAACAAGATTGCTTTCAAAATGACTCTATAAAGAATCTCATCAACATGGGATACGCCTATAGTCACTGCTCAGTTCGTATTTCATTTACACAAATTATTGCTTACTTGCCAACTTTAAAGCTAGTAAAATGAAGTATGTGGTAAGGATGAAATATAAAATGTGCTCATCATTTCTTCCTACTTGAAAATAATTATGGGTGAATGTTTACAATGGAATTTCCAAGCAAAAGACATATTCTAATTAGCTCTAATTTGTTTTAGTGTTCTTTATTTTGACAGTTGGCTCAGTACCATGTCAGCACTACCCTTTGTCATACACCTAGCCCGATTTTGACCAAGACCATCGTTTTGTCTTGAAATTAATGTCGATGCTTTTGTTGTTTTCTGTCCGTATGTTTACGATAAAGATCTTGACAGTAAGTTGCAAGTAGATGCGTGATATTCGCCACCTCAGCCGAATGTCTCCTCGCAGAGTGCTTGCATTGTAATTTATTTTTTAGCAAAACCGTTTTTTTTTTAACTGGTCAACTGGAAATGATGCACATGCTAAGGATCTAAATTGTTGTTCCATTAAGCGATATCTGCTAAAAATAGGTAGCATAATGTAATCATTGTACTGGACTACTGTACAACCCTGACATATCAAACACAAATAACAATGTAAGGCACGACAATAACAAAAAACACAAACAACAACAAAGTACATTGAAACAAGGCATACTATGTTTCAGAAACATGCTAGAGCACTTAGAAAGAAAAGAGATGTGACATAACAGATATCAAACATGTCAAAGGCCTTAAAGAACGAAAAAGGCGGATAAGAAATGACTTAATACCTTATGAGAAGACGCACTGACCGTGTTAGTATACCGGTAGTTAGATGAAGTGTTATAATTAGATAAGGAAAACCCAAACCACATGCTTATGCTATACAAAGTTTGATCCCAGGAAACAAATGACGCAACATACTTTATAAAGAAACAAGAAAGCCCTAGAACATACCAATTTCACAGAAATTACGTGCTTTCCAAATGAGATCCATATTTGGTAACTAACCGAACTAACAGAACACATTGTTCGTACGAACGATTATTATAGTTTCTATAAGAGAGAATAACATGGTTTCCTATTGCAAAAAAATAAGAGCAACATTTTTACACTAGGCTTTTAACAAAGAATACCTTGGTAACGATCTGGACTATCTGCACCGCCATCATCACTGATATTACAAATCTGTTTGCTCCAGTCACCATCGATCACAAGATCGTGACGTCTGTCAATTATCTTGTCAAAACAACCCTGAAAGCCCTGGGCCGTCGCTATACATTTTGTCAGGGGGGGGTGTAAACTGAAGAAATGTTATTGCCGCAGTAAGAGTCCTTGGAAGCGTAGTGAGCATATAAAACAATGCAACTAGATGCCCTTAGAGACCATTTCTTGTTGATCGTTCGAACCAATGTACACACCGCAAGTGCCTTAACACAAGGGCACAAACCGGAAAGCCCTGAACGGATGGAGTCCAGGGGCCCGATTTAGGGTCCCTGGTGGGGTGCAGAGGCAGAGCACTTTTTGAGGAGTAAATTGCAATTAATTTCAAAGAAAAGACTGGTTTAACATTTAAAACGGGCAGTATATAGGCCTAAGCTTGTACTGCCGAGAGGAACTATACACATATTGAGCGCCAATGTCTTAAACGGCCGGTGGGGTGTAGGAGCAGAGCCCCTGCCGGGGTCCAGGGGCGAAGCCCCCGGAAGCTCTTGGATTCGAGCAATTCAGAACCATCAAGACTGCCTCTTTTGAGGGGTAAATAGTTATCAGTTCAAAGAAAAGACTGGTTTATTACTTTGCTCACTGAGACGGACAGTATATAAGCTTGTACTCCCGAGGGGGGAATAACACATAGCGAGCGCCAATATCTTTAACGGGTGGGGTGCAGGAGCAGAACACCTGCCGGGGGTCCAAGGGCGGAGCCCCCGGAAGCTCTTGGATTTTAGATATTAAGAAGGGTATTTTAAAGGGCAAAGTATTGTAATTAATTCAATTAAAGAATGGGCACTTAGGCCTAACCCAATCGGCGTTTGCCCATGCCACTGCCATGCTCGTGGTGTCGTAATTTATTTTACCCTTTTTTTCTCTTCTCGTTCTCTCTCTCTCTCTCTCTCCCTTCTCTTTCTCTCTTTTTCCTCTCTTTATCTTTCTTCTCTTCTTTTTGAGGATCACGGGGGGTGTTTCACCCCCCCCCCCCATGGCGACGGGCCTGTGAAAGCCTTACCACGAACCAACACATCTCCTCCTTGATGTCTCAGACGTCATTTAACAGTACAACAGACTTAATTCCATGGATTGAGAAACCATCTAGCTGTAGCCCCGTGGGAAAATCTCACAAAAGACAATCATGAAAATTCTCGCGAAAAATCTCGCGAAAAATCACCAAAATCATAATGCCACGCACGAATTCATACCTCAGAAAACAACTAGCACTTTGTAAACTTTCTGAAATGGTGAATTGACTGTTAGCACAAGGATCTCAAGATATAAAACAGTGTCTGGAGAGGATAGAAATACCTTCAAAAGGCGAATCTCCTAGCATCTACCGACTTATATCCATTCACTGCATGCTGTCCCAAGTTACGGAGACTCTGATTTGTTAATTCATTTTTTACAGGTATCAGGTTGTCATATTACATAAATATTCAAGGCTCCAAATCTGACGTCATAAAAACAGTCCAATAAGCAAATTACAATAAATTGATGTTACCTTTATCGTGTGTTTGTACATGTGGAAATCCAAGCTACAAATAATCAGGAAGAAAAGGGAACAGTTTCTTTTCCAGAATACACCTATTCTTTTACAGGATATACCCAGGTAACATTATACCTTCCTTGTGATAATAATATAATAATAATAGCAGAGATTTATATAGCGCCTTATGCTATTGGCCTCTAAGCGCTTTCACAAATGGTCGCTGATCACTGTGGCCCAACCATACCATAAACCATTTGGCATCATTTCAAGGGATCAGCGCTTTCCCTTATCAGCAAACATACATAACCATCGCAGCCGGGACCAGCTTCCCAAATATCGCATGGGTAAATCGAGACAACCAAGCGGTTAGTTTCTCGTCCAGGGAAATTACAAGATAGCCGAATCTCACAGGGCTCGAACGCACGCCTATACGCATGGATGAGCATACACTGGAGTCGAGCGCTTACCTGATTGAGCTATCTTGTTCCTCGTCTGTGGTGGAAACATTGTTGTGTGTTGTAATAAGTGTTCTTGCAAAAACACGGTAAACTTTCATTGTTGTTTTTTTTAGGTGATCTATACCAGAACCTGAACCGTTACTGAAAATACTCGTAACAAATTCTCACTCGTAAACATGGTAAATGAACACCATCGGGTTTATGCGATGAAAACGTACAGAAAAAGATAACGGAATACGATGCAAAGAGAGTAAAAATATTTCAAGATAGAGTTCTTAATTTTAATCATCATGTTCACTACTAAACAGTTTAATTTTTCAAAGGGCAATGAATCTTGAAGGTGGAAGATAATATGCATGTCCTCCAGTGTCCCCTAGAGAATAGAATAAAACTGGATTGCGCGAAAAAAGGAGAAATACAAAAACTCAACCGACAGGTTTGCTTTTGGCGGGATGTTCTCATCTGTGATTCGTCACTGAGAAGTCTCATTCATATGAGATTTGTAGGGACTACTGCACTGTTGACAATTCATACACTGCTAGCAGATAATTCAAAACTACAACTAGTTGAGTGACAGCTCATGGCAGTTGTATGATTGAGGGCTTACCACTGACAGTTAAGGACATATGGAACCCTTCCGATATACATGTATGCTTTGTGATTTCTACGAATTTCCCCGTAAGATGCAAGTATTGTCAAACTGTATAATTTTGCAGGGAGAAATGTTGTGGTAAAAACACCGAAACTCGAGGGGGCAGCTTGATTTTTCAGGTTAAAATTGCAATCTTTTTCGACTGCATTTAGGGACAACTCAAAGGATGTATTGAGTCCATCCCACAATGCGCGGTTTGGGGAAATTTCACTTCAATAAGGTCATGTGATGCAACAAAAAATCCTATTCTTAACACATAAAAACCCTGACTTTGACACTCATTTTAGCCCACAAGGTGCTAGTACTTAGGGAATTTTTCGCATAATCATGAAATTTCTTGAGGTTCTTAAACTTCTTGAACACTTTTTATATTTTACTTTTTTAAGTACTGACATGTGTTTAGTACAGTGCAATGTAGGCACATTGCAATTAATTGTCGGATTGACTCAAAACACCTTCTGGATACCACTCGTTAAACTCTCTGAGTAATAGCACAGTATATCCTCAAGCTTGGACAAAATCGTAGCATGCCGAAATTTCAATACAAAATACAATCGTTCACGGTCACGGTCATCATGAGTTCACGGTCATCATGAGTTAAAACTGTACACCGATCTCATTTTAATTAAACCAATTCCAAATTATTCATCTGGTCATATTATAACAAAACAATTTAATTTACTCCAACAACATCACATTTAAATATCGACCTTACAGGGCAGCGGCTAGACCCAGAAGCAACTTGTCATAATACGCCCTTACATAAGCTTGTTTTAGGGCAAAGTATACTTTTTCCCAATGCTTACATAACAATAGCTCTGGTATATACGTGAACACAATTAAAATAACTTGCACTGACCTTTGTACAGAGTTCAGCTCCTTATACCTGAATTAGAACAAGGGGATTCATCATTAGCGTCTTTCATGAAAAATTTAGCTTGATATTTTTTTTCTTCGGGTGTTATTCTATTTCTCTTGGAATAAAATATTCAATGTCTAACAGTAACACTGAATATTTAATTTTTGTTGAAGATTCAGTGTCTTGAAAAGGACTGAATATAAAACACTGAATGATTATTCAATATTTTTACCGATTTGCCCTAATCGTAGTAAAAAAAAATTAAAGTTTAATTCTTCACGGGGCTACTTTGTCTCGAAATTTTAATTTTCTGAACTAACATTGCGACCAAACTTATGTTCTTGGGAACTAAACTTTCGGTCACATGAAATTAGAGGTGAAGTATAAATCTAAATACAAATTTTCGAATGTAGGGTCTTAAGAATTAGAGCATTCTGGAAATGGGTTCTAAAGAACTGCAGACCAAGGTCTTGACTGCCGTACAAACATGCTTTGCCATTTAAAGTCAGCTTCACCTGGGTGGTAAGAACCTATGAAAATGTAACCCATCATTCATTTAATTTGAAGCAATTAATTTTCACGAACTAAAGCGTCATTTGAACGTCATCACTGGAAATTTCATACAAAAAGAGTTGTTATATTCTCTATTTGAGCAAATCACTCGTAGCTGACAAGATGGCCTAGAGGCTGTACAAGTCTACGCAGTATCAACTTGACAGACTGTTAATTTTGTTCTACTCATAGGGCATTTGCTGGCCAATAACATCTTCAGCGATCCATATTTAAAATATCAATTATAGTGGAGAATGATTTTATTTATAGGAATTGTATTTAACACTTTCAGTTCATTATATATGTATTACCATTTATAAATGAAATATTGTACTGTGTTTGCAGACTGGAGGTTATTTTGTATTTGTTCAACTAGTCTCATAACCAATAATGGTGGATCTGGTATCTGGGTGTGATTTTAAACGTCATACAGGGTGTTCCAAAATCATGTAGGAAAATATTACTTCAATATGTTGCAATGCATTATTAAAGGGGCAGTATACACAAAGAGATGTATTTAAACATAACCCTTACTAAAATCACGTCACCATATGATTGTTTGCTGTTTATATTGGGTGAAATTTGCGGGAGTAACTGATATTATTTTCATCGCTTTAGTTTGACTTGGCTACCATCTTAGGGCTTTAACATAATTGCCCGTATTCATTGTGCATCGGACATGCCTTTTTGAAAAGCATGCAGGCATTACCTCACATGCAATTGCTTGTGTGTTGTATGTGTTAATCCACCTGGCACCTGTCAGGTGGATAACTTGAAGCAGGTATATAATACCTGCATGACTTGAAATATGTCAAAAAGCTTGCCGGGTGTACAATAAATGCTGGTAATGATGTCAATACCCTGGGCTGACAGCCAGAAAACTAAAGTGATGAGGATAAAATCGGGGGGGGGCACTCACATATGAAATGGATATGGGTGTAAGGCTCGCGCTTCCAAACCAAACCCAGAGTTTTTCGGAACTAGAGATAGATGCCATGTGTTGCGTCTGGCCAGATGAAGGGGGCTACCTGTACATTTATAGATGTTGTGGCGCACCCCCCGGGCGCATGGGGGAGGCATGATGGGTATAGACATGTGCAAATCCTAAATGCATGGATATCTCATCAATAATGAAAATTCCAAATAACTTTCAAGGGCCCTTGGGTTGTTTGTTGAAGGCATGCTGAATGGATTTCAATGTACTGGTACATGTCTTGAACTGTTTTAATGTTGTACATAATTTTGTGTTATGTTCCCGGGGCCGGGCTATGTTCCTGCGCTATGAGAATGATTGTTGTTGATGAAGGATTCTGGTGGTGAGAGGATGCATTACCCATACGGGGAATGCATCCTCTCACCTACTGATTTTGATGTTTTTCATCATTCATCATCATGATAATATTTGCTTAGTGTATCGCCAGCTTTCACCACCCTTTGGTATGGTATTCACGATACTTTTCGTCTTGTACGAGCGTATTTATTTGATACGGTCCGATCCGGCCTATAACACGTATTTATCGAGAAAAAAATAAAATAAAATCTAATTAGTATTTTGAATACCATTAGTGCCTAAAATTATTAATTATAGGAAGATGAAAGAGGAAGGAAAATAATGCGCCCCGTGTGGGGGCCGAACCAGCATCGCAGGGTCTCGGGTCCATGACTTAACCGACTGCGCCACGCGGGATTTTTTTTTTTTTTATTGGTGTTGGAAATATAATACTTAAACCTTACTTACTAATTGTTTAAAAAAAACGCCAACAATTTCTAAATTTACACCTTTGCGTAGCGAATAATGATTCGATTGTAAAATCCAAACAATCAAAATCGGTCAAATTTGGTATCAATTTAAAGAGAAAAGATTGTTTGGGTGACGTTTCCGAGCATCTGAATGCTTCCGAAGACGACTTCCGAAGACGAAGAAAGAATGCGCGACAAATCATATGATCTAACATGTGATGCTCTATGACGTTCATCGTGACGTCACGGGTCATTTAAATAAAATCATAAATTTCCAACCCTGTTGAAACCATTCTAAGGCGTTCCATGCGATACAATGTCAAAATGTTGGCTACATCATAGATATCTGGGGCATTTCAGGTCATTACCTGGTATTTTTCTACGAAAGTAATTAAGAGTGTTCCGTCAAAGCCCTAGTCGTGTGCTGCGCCACCTACGGTAGTTCCGGGAACATTGCCTCCAGGGGCATTCGGTGACAGAAGACTGAAAAAATAGGGGTCTTTGGGGGGAGAGACAGCCAAATGCCCCCAAAATAGGAGTTTTCCGAGTAACAAATTTGCAAAATTTTCCAAAAATGGGGGTCTTTGGGTGAAAATTTTTAAACTTTTCCCTTAAAATAGGGGTCTTTGGGTGAGAGTGGTAACATTTTAAAAAAATATGGGGTCTTTGGGTGACAACGGTGCTGAAAAAGGGGGTCTTAACAGCCTTACGTACGTATCACTTCCAAAATGGGAGTGCCCACCGAGGGATAAAATCAGTTACACAATATAACTTCCAAATTATTTTCTTATAGGTGGAAGTGTATTTAGTAAAAGTTTATTTTATATAGATGAGGTGTTTACAAACACAAGTTATAGTAGATTCAACCCATCGTGTCACCGGAGGAAAAGTTTTGGACAGCGTTGATTAGTTGGGAGAGGAGGCAGATGTGTGGCCCGATTCACCTGTTTCATGAACGAACTAAGATACTCGGGCCTTTCATGTTTACATAGAGTGTGCAAAGGCTTTTGTGTTCCTTTCTATCCAAAGCACGGGCAATCAAAAGTCAGTATCATTCAACTCACCTGTTACATTAAATACCATTGAAGCAAATACGATTAGTCAGAATGTATTGAGAGTTAATGTAGCTATTAACAAAGAGGTTCTATATAGATAGAGAGGCAAAACGTTACGTAATCTTTAGAAGTTCACCGTCTCGCATGTTTTGCCGACCACAAAGAAAACCTAGAGTACCAACAATAGAAAGCAATGGCTGCCTCCGCTTCTTCCACATACTGTGGGTGCCGCTTTGCATATACACTAATCGGTAGTGATACAATTAATGTATGGTTAGAGGTGGCCAGGGTTTGTATGTAATCATAGTGATACCTGGATCATGTGCCCAGATACTCTTTTTTATAATAATGCAATGCGCGCTTGGTGTGAAAGATGTATTCATTTGAGGCGGTTTTTATTTAAATCACGAGGAGTGATGTGTCATTTCATCGTTGTTGGCTGGGTAGGGACCAAAACGACAACAAAAATTAACGCACCCAATAGCACCAACATCCAACAACTGATATTTTGTCGGATTGTTGGTATCGAATTGAATTATGTGTGTATACAAAGCACCCAAACTGATAATTATTCCGTTGCAATATTCAAAATGTCGACTGGCCAGCACGGACGACTGGTGATGCGTTTCACCCTTTGGCTATAAGTGTGTGAGTTGACTGAATGATTTTCATTAGCTCAGAATGATTTTTTCTCTGCTATCGGAATTACATGTTATTCAATAGATTTCGGTGGGATTACTTGTCATCCACTGCACCATCCCCTCATTCAATGCCGATGCCCGGCGTTGACGTCACTGCACCTCATCTATAGTATGTTAGAAAATTTCTTGCATGCTTGTTCATTTCTTAATAGTTTTTAATTAGAATTTACAGGTGCGTGTTCCGATCATCTTTGGGGGACCCCCTGATTTACCCGGAAAGTAGTATCGATTTTGATTATCAGAGGAAAGGCCGTATTTTTCTCATTATCGTCCTGAAATTTGGCCCTCAAATCCATTTCATTCCCAGATTTATAAACAAAAAACCGCAGTTTTAGTGGTTACCCATCAATAGTAGCACAGTACTGAATAGGCTTTGGCCCAATATGCCATTATTGCTTCAACCATCAAAACCGCAAGTTTGTTCTCACGGTACTTGATGGGGGCTTAGGTGCAAGGCCCGGAATCCTCATATCAGTGAGAACACAATAGACATAAACGGGAACAAGGCACGCTTTAATGACACATGACACATTGAAAATAACACATTTAAATAGGGAATCTACCCCAAAAACAAATCTATACATCATATACATAAAATAAGAGGAATGAAAAATCATGTCAACTTTTGACGATTTACGAACATTTTAAACTGCATGAGGGCCAACTCGGAATAAATTTATAAGAGGATGTCAGAAAAAAAGAAAAAAAATGTACGATATTTTAAACATGACGGACACATTTCATATCCAAACATGTTTCATCAATCGGAAAGAGAAATTCTTTTGCTACTTT
>JAMKCH010086660.1:0-14945 GCA_023653785.1 Ophioderma brevispina | reverse complement strand
AACGCGTTGTGACTTTCTCACAACGCGTTGCGGCAATACGTTATGTCCCTTATGGCTTGTTAACCTTAGCAACGCGTTGCGAAGCTTGCAACGCGTTGTGAAGCTCGCAACGCGTTGTGAAGGTTTGCAACGCGTTGCAAAGTATCTAGCAACGCGTTGTGGGTCTATTTTTTGAAATACGTCACAGAAATTCATGATTTTGATTGGCCGACACCGCAACGCGTTGCTGAAATGTCGCAACGCGTTGCCGAAATGTCGCAACGCGTTGCTACTTTCTCGCAACGCGTTGCAGCAATACGTTATGGCCTTTATGGCTTGCCATACACGTCTGCTCAAAATAGTGGTGGCGCTGTTCATATGCTTTTTTCTTAAAATCTAGACTAGAATTGTATCAAAAATTGCAAATTCTTTGAAAGTTTCAGTTGTGCTCTATAGAGAAATATATTCAAAACATTCAAAATATTGTCACGCGGGTGCAAATCAGAGGGCGCGATGTGGTACTTTTACGTGTATTTCAATGGAGCGTTTATTTAGTGGTGTGCGCCCGTAAATAGGGTAACATGTAGATATCCAATATAGGTAGAAATCGTGCATGTATAAATTCTGTAACATAATTATACATCATAAATGTACATATTTCCAAAATGAATAAATTGTTGAAAATAACTTACATTTCAAATACGAAAGTATAAATTTCTTACCGATTGCGTTTCATTATTATTTTGTTTTGAAAAAAGTTCTTTTTGTATGTAGAAACACGTATGTCCATGGTAGAAAAAAAGCTTAACGTTCACAACGGCAGGTAATTTGGTTGATCTATCTGTTTTATGCTATTGCAATCAATCTGAGTTCTAAGTACCCTCGTGTGAACACTTTCTTTTTCTAAGATGTTGGCTGTGAAATACCTGGCACTCTTTCAACAAACCTTGTGGCTAACCCATCACTGGATTTCAAACTTTATAGTGTGGGAGACATCATTACATTTAGTTGTCTTGAGGGCTACAGACTAACCGGAAATGAACAAATCACGTGCCAAACAGGGGGAGGATGGACTGGAGCTGTTCCATCGTGTCAGCGTAAGAAACATAACATTCCATTGTTTATCAACAGTGCGGAAGTAGTATTCCTTTATTGTAAAATAATAATATTAATAATAATTATAATTATAATAATAATCACGCTATTAAATAGGGAATAAGGCAAAAAATTACATATGTATGACGCAATAATGAGCTGTTCGACGGACTGCTTATAGCAAATCCTGTTACAGACATAGAGAAATTTGCATAAATTTGCATACTCTTTTATAATGAATGGAATAAAGAGTATTTATCTATGTATTCTTTGTTATACATAGATCTGTATAACAAAGGGTGACGTCCAGGCAAAACAAAATTTCGCCTTAACGCCGCTTTCTATGGATAACGAAGGAGAAATTCAAGGTTAAACGAGAGATCTCAAGGCATTCATATATTGCGTTATACAGGGTGACCCAATAGAAACTTTACCCAAAATGGGATTGATATTTTTCCACTTTTTTTAAAATTTGATTCGGTGGATTTTATTTTATCATAAAGAATGGGTAATTGAGCATCTTGCCGGAAAAAAATTGTTCATTTTGGTTGAGTGGTTTTCAAGATATCGTCCAACGAACAATGAGTCAGCAAAACAAACTTGTCCACGGAGCATTTTCTTAGGCATTTCCTACCCCCCCCTGCCCTGACACAAGACAGAAAACGAGTATTTAGCACAACTGCATCCTAGGGGGTAGGACACGATCTGCTCGATTTGGGCATTGGATTTAAAAAAAAATGAAAAATATCACTTTCATTTTTGGTAAAGTTTTTATTGGGTCACCCTGTATGTTGGGATTTCGTGTAGATTTTTACTCTTAATAGATTTCTTCTATTTTGGTTACACAGAAATGTTTTAAAAGTAAAAATAAAAGGTGAAATTGATTGCAATATTTCAATTTCAAACATGGCACGGAGGTCGGTTCTTATCCTGATTTCGTTTAAATATCAATTGGAAATTGGAAATTTCGTAACCGATATTTTCAATTAGAAATAAAATAAAAACTATATATTTTATTTTTTTAAATATGGGAAAATTATAACTTGGTTTAAAATCGTTAAACAGTGGTCTTGTTTATATTTGACAATATTATCTTATAAAGGTTTGCGTTGCATTCAAAAAGTAATAATAACCTATAATTTGAATAAAAGGTTTGGGAAAGACTAAGTTTTTAATAGCACACTGTGATTAAGGTTCATCAGAAATTTATTATTGTACCATTTTACAGTAATAATTGAAGCACCACCAACGGAACCCCCAAGCGGTATGTATTAGAACATTTACACCTAAATAACTTTCTAATAAATAACGGAAGATTATCAAACTAACTGTGGCGGTACATTGATTTTTTGTGACAAACACTCAATACAAACCGTACGCACTTATTTAACCATTTTTGATATAACCCAACAGAGAATTTTGAATTAATACGGTTTGGACATTTTGTTTGTGAAATGTTAACGTACAGAACCTTGTTGTAAGGACAACATACGTTGAGTGCAATTTTAGGTATTTACAAATAAAATAAATTAAGATTTCTGCCCCTGATCGCCCTTACATCTGGAACTTCTTTGAATTGACCTGATTTATGATATCATTGTTTTTGCAGGTGGGACTTGCATGCCGCCCGTAGGAATTCCCAATCTGTTTTTTTCACCGATACAACTAAGCTACCAAATTGGTAATTCTGTGATATTTAGTTGTCAACTTGACTTTCAGTTGATTGGAGTTCAAACACTTACTTGTCAAACGCCTGGAGTATGGAATGGTGATACACCTTCTTGCCAACGTAAGGTTTTAATCAATACTCGTTACATAAATAGTGGGTACGAGGCTCACACATCATACACTGGAACATATGTACATTCAGACAGCACATTCTAACACACGATATTACAAGTGATGCTTAATCGCTACCTTAACACAGTTACATAATTGAAATTCTCTAGCAAGATTTATATACTAGACTGGTGCCAGCTTTCTAATTAAATATGTGTACTTATGTGTGAAGAGAGTATTTTGTATCATCCGCTAACCGACATTGACACAGCACACAACCATTCCACAACTATTCCACCCCAATAAATTATGCTCTTGTTTTGTTCAATTTTTAGTAAAATTATCGCAATCATTTAGGAAGAATATTCCTGTTCAAGAAAATCCTCCACTGATGCATGAAGCAGACCTGTAAATTTAATATATTCTACATACCTTACAGCAGAGTGTATAGGACCATTTTCTTTATGCAAGATTTACTCACAGAAACAATGTCTGGATGTCCGATTGTGGAATCCTCTCCTAATGTGTGTAGTCTCTCAGACCTTTCAGCCCTGCTGGTGGAATACATTTGAGAGTACAAAATAGCGTGATAATAATAAAGATTGAAGATTCGTGATCATCAAAGAAAACCAGTGTACCATTATTCAAATGGGAAAAAATTCCCTTAGTAAAGGTCCATTCATACTTCACTGCACTGCAATGAAAATGGATGAAAAACTACCTCAACACAGCAGAAACACAGTTCAAATTGCATTGCGTTACTGCTGTGTTGAGTCACAGATGATTTTCACTGCACTGCAGTGCAGCAGCGCAGTGAAGTATGAATGGACCTTAGGTCTACAAATGCACAATAGTGGGTGGAGGGATTTTTTGGCACAGGAGCATAGTATATGGAAAAACGGAACACGCAAAAAAAATCCCACATATTTTTATTATTATTATTATTATTTTGTGTATTTGTGTGTGGGGTGTTTGTGTATGTGTGTTTATTAGTTTAGCCATGCTTTTGTTTTCCTTTGCTTAGCTATTGTAGCAAAGAGACAAAAAACCTCATCTGGTCTACTCAGCTTGGCAAATAATGAAATTTAGATATGCGCAAAAAATAAGTTGATAAAACAAAAGAAAACGTAAGCAATTAGTCCTATTAAAGTCCCATAATTTGGCCATTGATTATGCTAGAAGCATAAAGATCTTCTGAGGATACAAATTCCCAGGAACAAATTTATATAACTTTGCACTTGATTGGTTGTAGAACAGCTACCGAGAACCTTTTGAAGGTTTATTGGACAAACAAGTAGAAAATAAAACCAAAAACTAAGCTTTTGAACTTGCCTGTCGATCCTATCGCCGCTATAGAGAAGCATGCTTAAATTTTCTGGCTTGCGCGACAGAATACGAAATCATCTTTTTATTACACAAAGACAGCGTTTTCGTCGTTAGCATTAGCATTTGTAAGCATTCTAAATATGCAACAAAATGGTTCCAAACAAAACTTTGGTTTGCATTTTCAGTAAATGTACTCGTAAACTGGACACCATGGTAATAATAAATCAATTTGCAAAAATAAGGACATTCAAAGTGGATCAGATTGGCTCAATTATAGATTTTTTTTCACTTTCCATAGATTTTCTTTTAAGATCCAGATTCTACATTTCTAGATTTTTGAAGTTTTTGAGGTGGCTAAACAAAGGTACAGCAACGTGTTGAAAGTTTGCTCACTTAGTGAAATTTTAGGAACGTGCTGTAAACATTCTCTAAAAATTTATTGCATTTAAGATATCAAGTTTTGGTCAATAATATATTCATTAATAGTTAATAATAAATATTAATATATTTACTTACCGAACTTGCTGAAAATTATAATGTTTTGTTTTACTTCAGAGATTAGCAGCTGCAATTCCTTGATTGGATTATATCCCAATGCAGTATTGAGTACAACGGACACTTCATTAGGAACTAGAGTAACGTTCTCTTGTAAGGAAGGATATGTACTGCTAGCTGGTTCGAATCCCGAGAAAGTCTGTGAAAAAGATGGATGGTCAGGACCGAATCCAGTCTGTCAAAGTAATACTATGTCTAAACCATTCGTATGTTTACTGAAACCTTACGGACTTAGTTATATTCAGTATACTCCGAGCTAATAATTATTTAAAGACACAAAGCACAAAGAGCTTAAAAGTGATGGATAAGTTTGTGTAATTCTCGTAAGTTATTTGATTAAAGAATTGACAAAAACGGAAGAAACAGCTGCGTTCACTATTGTAGTAAGTGTCCGTACGGACATTAATGACTAAAATTATTAGGCTGCTTTTAGTCTGATCACTTTTAGGGTATGTTACAGACATGCAAAATCTGATAAATGTTTCGATTATCTAACTTAGCAAATCACTGAGAGTACATTTAAAACAGTTTATGCTTTCGATTATTTAACACATATTAGGAGAAACACATTTCAGCCACTATGTGATAGCAAGGGGGCAAGTTTTTCTAACTCTTGGAACTATTATTCTTGGAAAGTCATTTTCCCGGTGTTTGTGTGTGTTTTTATAACATTGGTAAAAAGATACCTAAAATCAAAACACTATTTGCATTTAAAAGAGAATGCTCATATCCGGACGTATATCAATATTTCATTTTAAAAGTTTTCGTCATATCTTTCTTTTCTGTTTTTCAGCCATATTGCCAGGTACGTGGAATCTAAAGTTAATTTTGCATTAACCTGTTCGATAGATGTACGATTTGCGAAATCCATATGTTCTAATGAAAGACACGTGTACATCTAAGAATATATAATTTGAGATACTGTCTCAACTTTTTGTCAACTTTCGCAAGTACTATTTCTAGGCATCACACTCTGGATTCAGACTACTGACGTGCCTCTCTAGACTTGCAAAAGGGCATGTATATGTACGAGGAAATAAAATGGCCTTTTAAGGTATATTTTAACAATCCATGCTTTAAAGGCTGACTCAGATGTTTCCCAATGAGGGCGCACTCAATTTTCAAACAAATCGTGTTTTTTGCATATACATAATGCTTGTCCATATACTAATCACTGTGTGAAATAACTAAGCTCAAATCGAAGTCTTTCATATAGAAAATCACAACTTTGTTATAAAATTCCGGATCCGGAAATTTTGTTATATACGGTATCCTATGGCACTGTTATACTGTGCATAATTGCTTACGGCATAAAAACGAAAAATCCAATTCATCTCTAACTTTGGAATTAAGCATTTTAAGTGACTATCTTTAGTTCTAGATGACTATTTTTAATTACTATCCACAAAAAATTATATTTCGAAATCTCTGAGTCAGCCTTTAAATGTGATTTAGATTCAATGTTTGACGAAACCTTCCCCCATAATAAAACACTCTGTTTATCTTTGAAACAATCTATATCCAAATTTAAACATTTTTCCATCGAAGATGGTATAAAATCGGAGTAGATAAAAACCACAACAATGCAAGTTACCCTAGCATATCAGAGCATATGTGCAGCAAGCAAATGACTGGCAGATATCACAGTCATGCACAGAGTTGGGTGGTTGTCTCATGTAGCAGTGCAATTAAGGACATGGCATATGCCTACTAGGAAATTCATTTACATTTCCTAAGCAGCTAGAAACAAAACTTTTGATTGGATGACAGCC
This sequence comes from Ophioderma brevispina, assembly GCA_023653785.1. Classification (NCBI taxonomy): domain Eukaryota; kingdom Metazoa; phylum Echinodermata; class Ophiuroidea; order Amphilepidida; family Ophiodermatidae; genus Ophioderma; species Ophioderma brevispina. The sequence goes on along the minus strand of JAMKCH010086660.1, from coordinate 8,439 downwards.
AACCCATCACAGTGGATAACTTCTCAGTTCATTGGCATGTAATGGATGATCTGACCCATGGTCTTGAGAGTACCATTATGTGTACAATGCCCAGATAACACACACTATGAGTTACACTATGCTCATCAACCAAGGGCACAGTTCAGTGGATTGTACTTGTACATGCATTGACATGAACTGATCTTGTGTATTCTAGGTATCATTTATTATACACAAAACTCAGGGGGTGTGTTTTCTAAATACACTTGTGAATGAAAGCTATTGAACTGTGCCTATTGATACTTCATTGCCTCATAGTGACAAGCGTTGTTTTAAAACCTGTTTCCTGTAAGTTTGAATTTTGTAATCTCGGTGCAATGGAATGTGGTTCAAATATTTATATAGAATCTATTTGATTGATAAACTACCCACAATGTTCCACATTGCTGAACTCACCTATAAAATGGATATGGCTGTATAAAGACTGGTGTTTCCAAACCCGTGGTATTTCAAAACTAAAGGTTGATGCATGAGTATGGTTGATGCCTGAAATATATACTGTGGTTATGTAATCTAATACGAGAGGGTTTCCTATGATCTCCAGTATTTACACTAACATATTAAGTACTAACATCCTAGCTAAGCGATGGTTGTCTTTTTAAAAGACTATTCTTGTTTCTTCAAAGATTTGATTGTCTATATATTGCATTCCATAATATTGATGATCTTGCGAAAATAGGAGGTTAAGTTAACGGCTCCATTTCTCTTTTTTACCCTAGCTGTTACTTGTGCCTCACCACATTTACCAGACAGAGCCACGTACACACCAGCTACAGCCCCGTTCGTACCGGGTGACACAGTTACAATTCAATGTGATCTCGGTTATCAGTCTTCTGGTCCAGAAGAGTTAACGTGTAGAAATGATGGACAGTGGGACGCAACTGTATCGGAATGTACAGGTTGGTGTTATGTTATTTTTATCCTTCATTCTTCATTGGTAGATTTTGGACTTATATACAAGTATATAATTGATTTCACTGTTTGAAGCTAAGGTATAAAGTAAATGCGTGTTCACTGGTGCAAGAATTTTGCATTGGATGATTTTTCCTCTGATATATATTTGGAAACATGTGTTAATTGAACACCTAAGGCGTTGTCTTTACAACGGCGATCACCTTGGATTTCATATTTTTCAATGCACTGACACTGTAACAAGAATGCATGTATCTTAAAAACTACGATTATTGCATATTAATTGGAAGAGTAAATCAATTCTGATCGATTAGGCAATGCATTCTACCATAGAAGAGGAAAAATTGAACATTGTAAAGTAGGTTTATCTCTATAGACCGCTCTATATAACAAATATAGGAAGGAAAACACTACAAAACTGGACCATTTCACCCAAAATATAGTGGCTATGAAAACGTCCTTATATGGTGTAAAATAGCATTTTGGCGGCCATTTTGAAAACGCCCTCTAGCGAAAAACAAAAGTCTACCCTCACTTTTTTGTTATGTCTGATGGTCTAGTCCATGGCTGTGAAGAGTAACTTAGGGCACATCTCATGCACACGGGGACCCACCCAGCCAACAGACTAGTTATACTACTCAACAGTCTGCATTTCAAAGATGACTGGCAAACTTTTTATACTAAAAGATTTACCTGATACGACAAAATAGCCTTGCAACTTATATGTACAGCAATATCACATTGACTCATATCACCTTAGAAAAAAGTATTGAAATACACCAGCAGTAACAGGTGAATTAACTAAATGATGGAATGCTTACCATTGCACCATACAAGGGAAATTATTGCAGAGCTTTCTCTTTAGTGAGTAAACACATCGACTTTTGTAATATAGCACTAGGGGAATCTCAGGGATCTTTCCGAAAGTTACAAAATTTGGATACTATACTATACTATATTTTCACTTTTTCAGCTGTCGTCAATCCATGCACTGCAGGATGAAGGCCTCAGCATGTTCTCTCCATGATTCTCTGTTATATGCTTGCTTGTACCAGTTCACCTCTCCCAAATAGTCTTTGCAGCTCATTCCTCCATCGCTTACGCTGGCGTCCCCTGTTACGTTTTCTCCCATTTGGTGTCCATGTGTGAGAATTGAACTCCAGCGATTGTCTTGTCTACGGCAGATGTTGCCAGCCCAGGTCCATTTTCTGATTTTAACTGTTGCCAAAATGTCCTGTACTTGAGTCTGCTCTCTGATCCATTTGTTAGTTTTTCTGTCTTACAGTCTTTGAGGGTGATATTTAGCATGCTGCGTGCTTCTTTCCATGTTGTTTTGGGCTGCTGCCAATTTCCTTTGTATTTTTGAACTCAGTGTCCAAGTTTCTGCTCCGTATGTAATAGCAGGGCGGATACATTGATTAAAGACTTTTCTTTTAAGACACAGTGGAAGATTTCCTTTCATGATGACTTTGTATCTTCCAAAGGCTTGACACCCGACCTTAATTCTTCTTCGAATTTTAGGTCTTGGTTTTTATCTCGAAGGGGAAAGCGTTGTCCAAGATATATGTAACCCTCAACCTGTTCAATCTCAACTCCGTTTTTTTACATTTATTTTATTTATTTATTTATTTATTTATTTATTTATTTATTTATTTATTTATTTATTTATTTATTTATCATTTGGCAGTTAACATAAGTACACATACAAAGGGGGGACCGGCAGGCAGAGGCTACCAGGGCACAACAAAAGTGAGAGCCACAGACATCTGAAAGATGTGCGTACCCCACCTCTGCCTACTGGTCAAATATACAATACAAAATGAATAGGAATTAAAAATTAAAAAGAGTTATTAAAAGACATAAAAAAAAATCATAAAACACCAGCAAGGAGTACCCCCACATGCACACAATCGCACACACCAGCAGCAAAGCACATAACCTCCCTCACCCACAAAATACACCCCACCACAAACACACATAGCACACACTTGCATACATTTATACCATCCACCTGCATACACCTTAGAGAACATACACAAACAATGGGCACACATAATCACATGAAAAGCAATACTGTACTAAAAGTACGTATTGCACAGACTTCACATACCAGTCCATATTGCACTAAAAGCACCAGATAGTGCCCCGAACACACGGGAAATTACAAATGATTGATTTGTTTGAAATGATTACGCAATTTGAACTTGAAACATTTAAAGTATTGCACACAAGGAATCAGTGACATGGTATGGTAAATCGGACCATTTCTTAGGAAAGTGCTGAACTGAGTTGTAGCGTAGGGCACCAGTTCTAGCTCTGAGATGGTGGAATTTGATATGTTCAGTGTGTCTTGCGTTCACCTGGATTTTATTCAGGGAAGGCATGGAATCAGTACAACCAACAGTGCAGTGCGAAGGCACTTAGCCACGAGACAAATAGATATGTATTCACGTTTCTGGGATAGATAACCAAGGTTGAGACGTTCTAAACGGGCACTATAGTCTTGTTCTCTACGCCTTTGGTAAAGAATTGCTCTGGTAGCAGTTCTTTGCACACGTTCAAGTGCATTTTAAGATTTTGGGTATGAGGAGACCAAACTGGTGAGTGGTGAACAATAGTCAAGAATTGGAAGAACCATAGTACGGTATAGTTGCAGGAGAACATGGGGATGACTTTCACCTGCTACATGTCTGATGGAACCAAGAAGTTTGTTTCTCCTAGCAACAACATCTTTAACATGAATGTCCTACTTCAGATCTTTGCATATGATGACACCAAGAAGGGGCAGAGAATCCACTTTATCTAGGGCAACATCATTAATAGAGTATGAGGACTGGATAATGGTGCGTTTTCTAGAGATTGACATGAATTTACATTTGGTGGGGTTTAACTGAAGTGTATTTTTGGTGGACCAGCTGTATCATTTTGTAATTGTTGCTAGTGCCATGACTGTAGTTTTCTTCCTGTTCATTTTAATCCAGTTGCCCTGTTTGTCTCATCTAATTCTTGTAACATTGTTCCTAGCTCCGCAAGGTTGTCTGAAATAATGTCGTCTGCAAAGCGTAAGTGGCCCAGGTAATCTCCGATTATGTTAATTCCTTTTGTGCTCCAGTCTAAGGTTTTTAAAATTCCTTGTAGATTGGCTGTGAAGAGTTTGGGAGAGATGGGGTCTCCTTGATGCACTCCTTTCTTTATCATGATTTTATCACTCTCTTTGTGTAATTGGATTGTGTTATAGCATTCTGAGTAGATATCCTTGAGTATCCTCAGGATATCCGTTGTCGATTCCCTGATTTTTAAGTACATATGAAATATTTAATACATAAATGATTGAATTTAAGCATTCCAGGTTATGACTTACACAGACAGAATTTTAAAGGTAATATTTCTTTGGAGATATTAACAAAGGAACATGTTATAATTGCCTTTTACACAGAAATCATATGCGATCCTCTTCCGAGTTATCCTAATGTGATTCCATCGTCAACAAATGTTGTTTTCGCTACTTCTGTGTCATTTAGTTGCATAACTGGATATAAAATGGACACTAAAGAAATCCCTTATAAAACGTGCTACAAAAAAGGAACGTGGGAAGGACCGGATCCAGTCTGTACCGGTAAGCATTCTCATTGGTATATTTATATGGGTGCGGCTTTTGCCACGTCATTTGGCTATAGAATGTATCCAAACCATATTTAGGGCGCCAGGGTATGAGGCAGCCCATTGGATTCACAATGCCTTCTAGATGCATGCATGATAATTATGGTTTCACCTTGTAATACAGATCTTTTTCTTTGGTGTGTTGTCTTTAAATAAACATGGAATTATTGAATAATTGAAAAGTTGCAGAAATAACCTTCTATCATGATATTTCGCCAAAGGAAAATACTTTCACAGACAGTCTTTTGTACTTTCTTGAAGTAGAGTGTGCATATACATAAAACTTACAGCGCGTTACAATATTCATACTAAAACAGCAAAACACATCATCATTGAGTATTGATGAGTGGTGGTGTTGTATGTATGTATATATCTAAAAATGTCAAATATAAATTAAGAAAATATTTATGTTGTGCCACTCCTAACTACAAATCCTGTTTCATTGAAATTGAAAACAATAACGATAAGAATATTATACCTGGCGTTGTCTACAGAGCTCACACATCCAGAGATGAATTTATTGTAGGTATTGATCCTCTATATCAGACTGTAGCCGCAGAAAAAAAGTTGTATTCTATAATGGGGGACTTCAATATTGATCTTCTCAAAGATGATAGTGATAGAGCAACTCACGAATATCTTGACTTTATATATTCCCATTCTTTGATACCTACCATTTATAAACCAACCAGAATAACAGAGAATATAGCGACAATACTAACTAATAATGAAAATCTTGTTGAACCTGCAATATTAGCAACTGATGCAGATTTATATAAACAATCTAAAAATGAGAAAAAATACACATATAAGAGAATTTATAATAATAATATTGCAAAACTAAAACAGAGATTGTCAAATGTCAGGTGGAATGAAATTCTTGATAACAATAATGCTGATGATGATTATAACACGTTTGTAGATAAATTTACCGAGTTCTACGATGGATGCATTCCACTTAAGAAATGTTGTACAAATAACAGAAAAGAACCAAAATCACCATGGATAACTAAAGTGCAATTACGAAGCATTGACACTAAAAATAAATTATATAATCTGTATCTTCAATCTCCAAGCAAGGACCGACTTCAAAAATTTAAAACTTATAGAAACAAATTACACAACTTAATAAGGAAATCAAAACGCAAATATTACTTTAACAAATTTGAATCTGCCAGGAATAACATGCAACAAACATGGAGATCGATTAATAAAAATCCTTGGTCATGGACGGAGACATTGTCCACAAAGTAAGTTTAAGAGTGATTCTGATAATGTCATTACTAATCCCCAGGAAATATCAAATGGATTCAATAACTTTTTGTCAATATCGGTCCAAATCTTGCCTCAAAAAATACATAAAACAGGTAAAAACTATAACGATTATCTTCATAATCCAGTATCAAGTAGTATATGAAACCAGCAGTCGAAAGGGAAATAGTTAAGATAATTGATAAGTTTAGTCAAAACAAAAGTGCAGAATATGACATTGGCAACCGTGTTGTAAAAAGAGTAGCTTCTGAAATAGTACGCCCACTTACCATGATCTTCAATTTATCAATAAGAACAGGCGTAGTCCCAGAAAAACTAAAGGTTGCGAAAGTAACACCATTTTATAAAAAAGATAATGCTGAAATGTTCTCGAATTACCGCACTGTGTCAGTTTTACCGTGTTTTTTCAAAAATACTTAAACGGTTAGTTTTTAACAGGTGTATGGAGCTTATAGACAATCATAAAATACTAAATGAAAAACAGTTTGGTTTCCGAGCAAACCACTCCACATACATGGCAATTATTCAACTGGTTGACAAAATTACTAAGGCAGTGGAAATTAATGAATCTACAATTGGAATATTTTTGGATTTATCAAAAGCATTCGACACCATTAACCATAAGATATTACATAAATTAGAACATTATGGGTTTCGTGTAGTTGTTAACAACTGGTTTACAAACTATTTAAGCAATAGAAAGCAGTATGTGTATTACCAATCATGTGAATCTGAACTCAAAAATATTATTTGAGGTGTATCACAGGGTTCAATACTAGGTCCTTTGCTATTTATACTCTATATTAACGATATTTGCATTATACTTCATATTGTTTGCTGATGACACTACAATATTGTATTCGCATAAAGACATTGCCAGCAAGATGGAATTACTTAATAGAGAATTATTAGAAGTAAGCAATTGGTTCAAGGCCAATCAATTATCAGTAAATACCAGTAAAACTAATTATATACATGTTATTGGATACACTGAAACTTATTATGAGGAATGAATCAACTGATAACGACAGTGAATATAATAATGATAACGAAATTAAAATAATTTTGGATAATACAGATCTTGAAAGGGTAAAAAATAAAAAAAATCTTGGTGTATTAATAGATGAAAATCTTACTTGGAAATGTCATAATGATAATATATCTAAAACAATCGCAGAAAACATTGGTGTCTTAAACAAACTTAAAATTTCATATAAGATTGGATACTTTATTCCTTATATTGTACTCTCATCTTACCTTACATTAATTATCGAATCTTAATATGGGGGAATACTTGCAAAATGTACTTATATAGATAAACTAACAAAGCTTCAAAAATGGGCAGTAAGAACAATATCAAATAACCATTACAGAAGTATACTGCACCCTTATTTGCCAAATATAACGCCTTAATATATAGTAGATGTATAAAAAAAACTAGAGCTTGGTATGAAGATGTATGTTCTCATTCATCCAGTAGAAGTAAATATGTGAAGTAAATAAATCTATAACTGGAACTTACTTTGCAACTGTGCGACGTTGCGACCATTACCAATGGTCTTCAACAGGCATCTGATTCTTGGAATTGGTCACGTGACAGACGGCTAGTGACGTCACGAAGTGCTCGATCCCACACGTGAGATAAACTATAGCGTAGGCCCCCTTTCTTATTGAGAGGCTTTGATCTTGTTACCTTTTGTGAACTTGAGTTCAATTTCTGTATGTATTTTTTTCCCTTTTTCTTTTGACTACTACCATGTGTACGTTTATTTGTATTGCCCATACTATGAATACTTAACTGTAATGCGGCATATATCTATTTTATTATTAAATTGGTAGTTAATTGCCTACATTATTGCATGTTGTAATCATGCCAACCTTACTTTGCTCTACATTATTTATAGTCCATTTCTCCATCTTCGTGCAGTATTTCCATATTTTGACGTTGACGCAACTTTTACGCACGCGTCAAGATTTGCCGTCTCTGTGCGTGCGCGCGTGTAAACACGTCGCTGCTTTTTGCCAGAGCTCAGTGCCCACCAACTTGAAATTTCGCGTGGACGTCACTACACGGAGGTTGGGAAACGGATTATACATTATATTATTATTGTATCGCTAACAAAATTCCACCTTGAAATAACTCATTTAACAAACACCTTCCAAAAACACATTCACCTCAATTTTCCTGAATCCAGTTACTGTAGATGAAATGCACAAACTTCGCCACCTGCTGAAACCTGGTAAAAGTGCGGGTACCGACAAGATAGATCCTGGGATTGCTAACAAATCATATGATAACATCATTTCGCCTCTGATGCACATATTTAACCAATCACTTCTCACCGGAACTTTCCCATATCACCTCAAATCAGCCAAAGTCATTCCTATTTACAAAAACAAAGATGCACATAACATTGCAAATTACAGGTTCATTTCTGTTCTTCCATCTTTTTCAAAACTACTTGAAAAAATCATGTACACACGTCTGTCTACATTCTTCAATAAACACAACATTCTTGTCGATGAACAATACGGTTTTAGGCCCAAACGCTCAAC
>JAMKCH010086659.1:0-12271 GCA_023653785.1 Ophioderma brevispina | reverse complement strand
ACCACGATATGTAAATTATAAATTACTGATTACATATCCCACTACACCACATTTACAATTTGGTTAAGTGTTTAATCATCACCAAAATGAAACATAAATCCAATTAAAGCTATTGGTAAAAAGTCCCCTTGGAGCTGCGATATGTAACCAAAGTCAAATATAACCAGATCGTAAGAGGTAACTTAACCCACACGCCATTTACAACACACAGTGGTTATTATTATCAGATAACATATACCCGTAGACCAAGTTAGGGCCCCTGGTGCCCTGTGGGTGGTGGTGACAATTCACTTATCCGAAATTTCATACAACGAATCTGTAAACTACCCCTGAATCACTTTTTGATTTGGTTAATGGGCAAACATTAAATTGGGTGTATTCAAGAACAACTAAATATTAGGGAGCCTACAATTTTACTTTTATACTCAAACAGTTAGTAGCCTACATCCTAATTTTTTTGTCTCTGTTTTTTACAATTTTTACTTCATTTGCAATGACACATAGTTAGACAAAAGTTCAACTGTTTGTAAAAATTAAATTCTGTGTCATACCACCTAACTCGACTCCATGGAAATGGACCCAATTACTGGAGTTATCATAAAAACAAATTTTGAACACTGTTGGTGCATATATGTATAAAGACAATCATCCTTTTTTGTTTTTGGCAATTTTCTTCCTCATTGGTTGTAGGGCACATTTCATCTTACACAAAGGTCTGGCCTTTATTACATGTATGCAGTGAGAGCCCAGGCACTGTAGCAGGGACTAATCGTTTAACTTTTGAACCTTATCGGGTGCGATGTAATTCATTGGATTTCATTTGTTCTGCTACGAACTATTGATAAAATGACAAGTTCAAAGTTTGTTGCTTTCCAAGGTGTATGTGTTTTCCTGCTGGAGTTTAAGGGGGTTCAATGGGCTTAAAGGTGCATTTCGTGATCCTAGCACATTTTATTTTTGTTTATAATTCTCTAGATATCCTAAAGAAAAGGTTATTTCCATTGTCGCCAATTAAACAAAACAAACTAAAAATCCATGGTTTTAACTTTATCGCAATACCGCGATGCAGTACTTTGGGAATAGATTTCAGGTCGGGCAATGCAACCTCTGTAACACAAATGCAGTGAAGTGTGAATGAACCTCAACAGTAGATAATCTTTAAGAAATCAAAATGTAAACTTACAAAACACTCAGCTGCATCATCCATGCATCCTAGTTGGAATCTCTGCTCATCCTTGAAGGCACTTGCTAGGGCTTTTCTCAAGGCATCAGGAGGAAGAGCTTTTTCTTCACCATACTGGAGTTGTGTAAATAACACCTACAGGTAAAGGTAAGAGAGGGAGGATAAGAGTAATCCCCAACAAAAATGATCTTTCTTGAATTACTGTGTAAAGAAGTCCTAAACAAGTTTTACTAACTTACAGAACTATTTACAGTCTCTATAACTTGTTCTTGAAACACATTGATAAGATTCCTAAAATTTTCGGCAGTAAAACTGGCCAATTAACTCATAATGGAGGAATATAAAATACTCTATCTTAATTAATACAATTTAGAAAACAATGCTCGCATGGCATGTATGTGTAATAGCCTGTGAAAGCCATGTCCTACACCCCCCGGACTTCTCACAGTCTTCTTGATCTGCTTGAAGGATTAGCCCTGATGTTCATCTCATGAAACCCCAACATATCCTTATCAGCATAACAGTCCATTTTAAGTGCATCTTCCCTACTAACAATGCATCTCTGCTTGGTCAAGCTAGTCCTGGGTGCACTCAAAGGGGGGATAACCCGATTTAAGTATATCAAGTTTTCATCTCGATAGAAAAGCCTTCACCCCAAAACCCCATCTGTAAAGTTTCACGCTGATTTTTCAACCCATTTTGATGTGAGAGCTAAAAACATGATTTTGTAATCCCCATAGAATAGTGTGTAAAATTAATATTGGTCAACCAAAATGGGTCACATTTTTGCTCAGAACAGCCAAACCAAACATCCTTTAGCCTAAGAATTCACAGGGTAAATGAAAAAATAGCTTTCTTCAGATACCAAAATTCTGACCACTTCCAGTAAAATCTGGGGTTTAGGGGACGAGGACCAAGGCCCTTTAACATTGAACCCAGGGAATGACTTGACCAACGTCTTTTGTGATTGGTCAAAACACGCACGTACATCGCACGTACATTGTAGGGAGATTTAGTTTGCTGCAGTGCATAAAGTGTGCAAGAATTACTTATTCAGATTATAGTCAGATTTTTTTTTCCCATTTGAAACTAGCTGTTGTAATAACCCAATTTGTAATACATACATGAAATATTCAAAAGGGATACATTTACAGAGTGAACACAATTGACCTGGATTCATGCACGGCCTTTGTCCCACTCCCATTGTTAATGCAATACTACACAACACACAGATATCCACCATGATTTATGTTTCCGTTTTGAGCAAATACGGCTCTTAATGGCTCAGATATAAAACATACAATTTACCTTGAGAGCACAGAAGATACACGCCTTGCCCATACAGGCATGTCCTGCCATGTCGCGAAAGCTTCGACGGAACACGTCTAAATGCCATAGTACCTGTGTAATGTGAAAAAACGGGCATTAGTGACATGATTCATGTATTTTCTGCCATGGACCGAGCAGTTATCAAAAGAGGTTTCATTATTACATGTGCACTGCAAATCAATGTGGGATAACATGCATTGAGGAGAATTAAATTGAACAGGACATAATCTAATTTCACACAATTGACTAAAAATAGAGTTTTTTTTTTTTTAATGTGACACACAGCTGCAGGCTGACCACATGTTCTACATTATTTAGCCAGTGAGCATAACAAGCAAGACCATATCACAAGCTCATTTTGCAAAGTAGACCTTAGTTCACATCCAGAAGTCCTCTGCAGCTGTCAAGTTAAAGATGCAAGGAGAGACTTCACAGGTATCCCTTAAAATCGAAAGCCCTGATATTTACACTGATGTTAAGCTTTCTATCAAAAGCATCCCCATCTGAAAGGATTGAGCTGAGAATTATTCTCTTTGGTACAAAAATTGCTACATTTCTAAATACGAAATTCAGCTTATGTTTTATTGAAATTATAAACAAATCTAAATCGCTTTTTGTTATCACTTTTGAGACATTTCTGTAGCCAAATACAAGGTTAGAAACCTATTGAATATCAAATCAATATGAAATCACTAAGTAGGACACAATATATGAATGTTTACAATTTCTGGTTGCACTATTAAACCCCAAGGATTTGTAGTTAATTTTTTAAAATCTTCCCATCCATTTCACTATCTTCCCAAATGATCTGCAGACCATCCCTAACACCCAAAATACCACAATATACCATGCTATTCTTCCATCATGGTATTTTGTGGTATTTGGGGGTCCAGTAGCACACCTCCCACAAACCACCAGTGACTTTGAGGGTTTGCTGTCCAATATTAGTGGTATTTTGTGGTACATGTATTTAGGGGTTTCTTATGAAACTACGGGTGAGGTGTTAGGGCTATTATAGCTCATTTGAAATAATAATCATTTGAATGCAATTTTCATTCCAAATATGGCAGGGAAATGCATAATTTCAAAATTTTGAACAGTAAGTAACCACACCCCGCAAGGTCACAATTCTTAAGTACCATAAGCATCTACTTGGCCCTATCAAATCAAGTCTGCACACGAAGTCTGCAATCTATAGTATGTCAATAAATTTTGTATGGTATTAACTTACTCTTTCAGTCAAACATTAATGGACACAAACTATAGAGCTTTTTTGTCAGGGTAATTAGTAAGTAAAGAAAATTTGTCATGCTAATCTTCATGAGGCAAAGCCACTTAAAGATAAAAGATTATAAAAAATACAAAATATGTACCCACAAATATTTGATGATTCCAAAAATGTAAAGGGAACAATTTTCTTCCACAAATAAGTCTTGCAGTAATGCCTTGCCTGTTAACAGATTTGTCTGCACAAAATTATGGAAGTGTGTTAATATATTTCACCACGAACCAGGGTAGTGGTAGAAATATTATCATAAGGTAGAGTGACTAAAATACTATACTTTAGGCAGCTCAAAAGTTGAATCTCTGCTTCCCATGTATATAGCCTTTCAAGATTGGATTTTGGCACATAGCTCTAAAAATTAACTCAATTTTCATCTTTATTACTTGTCAGCAAAAAATATATGCATGAAGTGGTTTTAAAAAAAGGATTAAAAGAAAAGAAAAAAACTTGTTCAAATCAGCACTAACAAAAGAAATCCTGCATAGTGCATAGTTTGTAACTAAAAATCTAATAAAAATTGATTATGGTTCTAGACAAAGGTTGCTGAGATAAACATTCTCTTTCACATAATCCTTGTGAACACTGGTATTACTATAATATATGTCCAGGATATTTAAAAAATACAAGCTGTTATGGGGGGGGGGGGTAAAAGTAAAGCATATAATGTGAAAATATGAGAAAAACAGAGAAGAGGGATAAAGAGGCAGTCTGGTGGTTAGGGTAAAAAAAACAGGGGTATGTGAACTTCCCATGGGTGGTTTACAAACTTTACACCAATCCCAATATTATCAAGGTGCAGCTCAGGGAGTGGGTAAGCATTTTAAGAACCAAAAGACCATTTAAAATCATACAATTGTTTTTTAATCTGAAAGGCTTACACTCCCAAATCCACACAATTTCTACAATTTAATTTGCATCAATAGAAGTGAAATGTTAAGATTTTCAAAATCTGAACTTTCAATTTTTCATACAAATAACAAATTATATTTGAACAATTTCTTGAAATTGGTTTGGGATATCGCCCATCGACCGAAATTTTAATCTTAAAATGGAGGTGTACAGACTGTTTCATTCAATGAAATAATAAAATTTCCCCTTTTGAGTTTTCAGGATACTAAAAACTGCTTCATACGTATGTTTGAACCTCTAGTAGCAGACAATTTAAATAAGGATTTGTTGAAATGGTACATCAGGTATCAACCACATGGCTGCATGAACGGGCCCTAGAGGGGAAAAAACCTCATCAGTCAACAGAAGCCAAGATGGTTGCGTACACATACACCTTAATGAGTTTCTGATTATAACATGTACTTGAAAGTCTTACAGGCGTTCTGATGACAAGTACGGTTGTCTGGGGTTCCAAGCAGTTCTAATTACAATAAAGCATTACAAGAATGGGTTGCAATCATTTTTAACAAAATATATACATTTGTGACATTTTGATAAACTTTACGATGGGAGAAATATGTATGTAAAGCTGTCATTTACACTAATCGCATGTTATATTGCACTTTGTAGGGCATCCCAAAATATATTACAATTTTATTAAAAATGTTTACGAATATATAGAGTCGAACTGTTGGGTAATGTTCCCATTCATTTTCCCGCCAGAGTCTGTACACCTCCATTTCTATTTGTAAAGAGCAAATAGCACTTTTTTTGTGTGTTAAAACTTCCCCATCTATCTTCCTGTAACAAAAAAAAAATAGTCCAAAAAGCTCCTCACAAAAGATTGGACATTTGATCTTGAAATGCAGGTCAACACTTTTATTGTAAAAACAGGCAACTTGTTTTTAACAAAAGCAATTACACATGAACATCTTTTTGAGTGCTAATTTTGAATGAATCTGAAAGAAATTACAGTGAAAAATGTATTATACAGATCCATGGTTTTCCAAACAAGTGAATCTAAGACCAAAATTTGACAGAATATACAATAAATGTGTTTCACTTTGAAAATTTCAATGTTTACTGTAGAACAGACTTTTTTAAAGTTACCCAACCACCCCAAAAATTACATTTTGGTACACCTTGTAGATAGCTTGGACCTTTACCATGTGAATAATGTAAAGCACATATATTTTATGGTTTGAAATTTTTAAGAATAGCAAATCCAGAATATCATCATGTTGCCACTTGTTGGAACACGGATGTGTGCATGTGTGGATGTGGAGGGGGGGACACAGAGCTGTGGATGGTGTGTGTATACATGTGTATGAATGTGTATACATGGGTATATACACCTGGCACAAAAAGTATCTCGGCATGTTTTTCGATCAGTATTGTGCCAAAGTCCTACCATTTTGAAAGTTTTCGAAATATACATTTTATTGTCTAGGTATTGCTCTTTCATTTAATACCTGGCTTGTAAAAAGGCGTGCAGAAATGGCTGAGATAGAACGCCTGAAAGACGTAAACCCCCAAAACCAAAAGTTGCAGTTTTTGGATTTTTCAATGGGCATTGCAGTGTACTGGGACACGAGCACGCGGACCACAATCAATATTGCAAGTAGGCTTTCTCGCTCATTCAGTAGGAAAACTTCTTTGTGTAAAATCAATACACGCGTATTATTGCGGTGTACCACACAGTGACCATTGAAAAATCCAAAAACTGCAACTTTTGGTTTGGGGGGTTTGCCTCTTTCGGGCACTCTATCTCAGCCATTTTTGCACGCATTTTTACAAACGAGGTGTTAAATGAAAGAGCAAGACCGAGGCGACAAAGTGTATATTTCGAAAACTTTCAAAATGGTCTGACTTTGGCTCAATACTGATCGAAAAACATGCCGAGATACTTTTTGTGCTAGGTGTATATATGTGTGTGTGTGTGTGTGTACATGTGTATGTGTATGTAGGTATGTGTTGACAGAGATACACTTGTGTGTCTTTTTTTCTGTACAAAAGGCCCTTTTTTCCCCTTTGTGTGGCTTTTTTTCCCTTATGTGACTAGCCACATAAGAAATAGCATTTTTTTCAGCATAAAATGATGTTACCCCCCTACTGATGAAATTTGGCAAAAAGTCACATAATTAATTAAGGCCCCTAACTACACCCACACAAGTCATACATGTCCATGTAGTGTCCAACATGTCCAACAGACACACAAAAATGCCACACAAGTAATAAAAGTCACACAAGACACACAAAAAGACACACAAGAGCCATATAAAAGGACATGCTGGTGCGTGTTGGTGTGTGTGTGTAAGCTAGCATATGCAGGTACGTGGGTGTGTGCAGGTGTGTGCAGGTGTGTGGGTGCATGATTTAAAGACATACTAAAGAAAGATAATAACCATTCAATATTATGAAGAACTTTAAAATGATTTTTTTAGTGAAAATTCAAACAGAAATATTGTGGACCATTGATTTATTTTTTTCAGCATTAAAGTGAATGCCATTAGTAGAGCTCTGCTTACTACCAAAGAGTAAAGGGAATTTGAAAGAAAGCTGCAAAACATTATGTTCTGTATACATAACTTCAGGTCTTGTAACATCATCCGTAATATTCAATTTATACCAGATTATTAACACACTCACTAAAGATCTTACATTAATTTTTAATGTACCACTAATCTACTGACTCACCTGTACGGCACTGTTGAGGAAGCAATTATTTTCACCTGGGGCATTAAGTAGTCCTTTAGAAATCACAATAGATGTGGTATTCCTGGGCTGAAACACACGCGACCCCACCGACGACGTAGGCGTCCGCGATCTATGCCCCAGAGATGTTATCCAAGAGCCGGCTCGATCCAGCGTCGCTGAGAAACCTGCTTCGCCTGCCATCAGGATCAGGCTGCATGTCTCCAATACGTCATGCCAAATTAAAGCTGTGTTGCTGCTCGTGCTCGCATATACCAAAGTACTCTTTTAGCCCAGTGGATTATTGCACTGTGCCAGAATCGGGACAAACTGATCTCCTTGCGGGCACTTCCTTTCGTTGAATCAATTCTAGTAATACCACTTCAGAAAGCATTTAAGTAGTCATTTGTTAAGCAGGCTGGCTTGATGATTTTCCCCCAGCTTGGCAGCACATTAATCCATACAGTCTGGCCACACTCCGCTACAAGAACTCATCTTTCAAATGCACTGATGATTAATGTAGCATGCGTTTCAACATTTCCTAGTATGCCTCCAACGTGCACTTTTTTATCATCATTATTCTGGCAATCTGACTAAATGGTCACTGCAGCACAATACTTATTTTCCACTGAATAATCCCAGTCTCAATGGCTGCTTAGTGTGTGATACTGCTGAGTTTCTGTGATCGGACCAGATCAGATTACGGGCCAGGAATCTGAAAGACAAATATAGTAATCCTCAAGTTACAAATGGGATTTTTTAATGGGTCAATTTGCAGATTGTATGAATTCTCACAGGCTCGTAAGTTTCCCAGGTAAATTGCCACACTGGAAATTATCATGATGTTACCATACACAAATTACCCTGCTGAAAGTCTTTTCCTGGGTCGTTAGCCATCTGCCAGTGGCACAGGATTGCTACTCAAATTTGATGCATGCCAAATAACATATTTTTGACTTGATATCAATGGGGTAATTTGTGGAACATTTAGAAGCCCCTTGAGGCATTATCAACCTGACAGCATAAAAACAGCCATTCAAAATGTGTACGAGTGTGTGCCCGCGTGGGGTTCTCAAGTTTGGCTTGGGTATGGGTATGCCTCTGAGAACCTGGAAGTAGGACTCAATACCTAAATGCCAATTTTATGAAAAATGGGACCAATAGTTATACCCAAAATTTAAGATTTTGGACCAAATTTAAGACTTATTTTTAAATTTTCCAACATTTTCAGAAATTCAGGAAATTTTAGATGCAGATTGAAGAAAATTACATTGTTTTCTGACAAAATTTAAGAAAATTTTGAAAGAAATGAGACCCAAATGGGCTGTATTGCCATTAGTTTTGAGAACCTCCCCTAAAGTAATGGACCCTGAAAAATATAAAATATTATCAAGACTAAGTTTGATGCTACATATTGCACTAATTTGATGTTCTTACTGGATTATTAAGCTTTTCTGAAATACAGCGCCATTATGAAAATTAAGGAAACCGAACGGTGCCAATTGTTCCATTTTGACAATCCTCCATTAATTTTGAGAACTAATCATAACATTCCATTTTGGTTCCTTTATTAATAGTACCTTTGTACTCTTAACAGTGAAAGTTTCATGAGAAGTGGTGATGTTTACAAACAAACAGCAATGACATTTTGTAAGTTTCATCTTTACTAAAAATCAACAAAATTTGAAGCCCTGAAGTGGAGCAATTTCCCCATAACCCTCCAAATACAACCACACCCGATGTTGGGTAAACAGAGCTCTTGAATTGGCCGCATTTGCTGATAAAGTTTCCACGTCCATTACTTTAAGTGTCAGGCATGTGAAGTTACAAGTGTGCTAGAAAGGAAACACTTCGTGTGGTTACTGATACTACTGGCTTATGTACACACTCCCAATTTAAAGAGAATGATACGTCATACCTCCTATAATAGTTCCCAGAATTGGAGAATATGATATTCTAGCCTAAATACTAGAACAATTTGCCGAATTTTCGGCGGAAACGGACATAAAACGGCCGACTAGTTTCGCAAATAAGAGCCGACATATTAAAATATGCCGCTCTCGATAGCAAAAAGCCATCAATTCATTGAACTGAATGGCTTAATAAAACATGCAAATAGGTTGTTTTATGGGTTTGATTTAATACTATAGCCAAGGGTGTCAACAACTACCCTGAATTTCATGTCACCTTATTTTCCAACTTTTCTTTGTCTATCTTTGTTATCTTTGTCTTCTTCCTTTTTCTTATTCCCCAATTTTGCTTGTGTTTTAACTTGTGCATTCTGTACAAAGGTATGTACACCAATCCAGTTTTGCATATTTCCAAGACCTCAAAAAGAATAGTTAATATTTGTGGTTGGATGCCCCCAGTAATGGTGGATTAATTCTGTCCACCACTTGGCTCGTCGGATTAGTCTATATGATGGAATATTCTGAAACATAATGCTGAGAGAAAAGGGCTATTCAACTAAAAAATTAGGCATATGTATAGATTTTTACCCAAAGGTGAATGACAAAATTTTGCAAATGTTCATCTACATTCCATCACAATCCCACAACTTGTTTCTTCAATTTAAGTGAACACTTTATTTTGAATTTCAGCAGATCTGACCACAAAACTTCCACTGCCAAATGGTTAAGATGCAAGTCTTGTACATGTACCCCGACATCCCGAGTTTGATTCCCACGCAGTATATACCGTTTTCCATTTTCTCCTCCTATTTACATATCAATCATTTTATTCTGATATTTCCTACTAGCACAGTTAGATGTACATCATAACACAAGAGCATTTACCAGGTACATACAGGACCTTCATTAGATGTTGCCCAAGTGCACTTTTGACAGAGTAACATTTTATTACCTGGGCTGTCCTTTTCCTAAGGTCACCAGGTACATCTGAAGACAGATAAGTCTCCTGGACAGATTTAATGACATCCTGTTAAAGGAACGCCATGGCATCTTCAACCTCATCCCCATAGCTCAATTATGGAGTCTTTAAAGATTTTGGTATAACTAAAACCTTTTCTACATTCACAAAGCTGGGGTGAGTGTACGCTTGAACACATAAATGCTTATTACACAGAACTACCTTAATAAATATCTTGCTTTCTATTCAAGCGAAACTCTGGAATTGAACATTGTTTGCTAACTCTCTTCAATTTCAAAACAAAAATGGCATGCTTAAATCTCAGCGAGGGCCTTTAAACAACATTAAGTCATAGAGTAGACCCTAGAAAATAGATTAAAGTTTACTATGGCTTTAATTTCTTCAAAATGATTGCTTCTTTTCTGGAAAATAGGAAAGTCATCAAGGAAGTTCTTTTCAGGATTACCAACTACCAGTAATTTCAATGGCCAATTTCTTAGCATTTCCAGGGTTTGCTTTTTATATATTTGAAAAATGTATTTGTTCTGGTCATGCAAGTGCATTGTTTTTTGCCAATGCACAAGAAACTAAAAAATAGGCACACATTTACCTTATTTCATTAACGTTATAACAGCAGACATTTTGCCCCCAAAAATCTGAATACTGCATGAAATCCAATGCAGTAATGTTCCAAAGAAAAAATGTTTAAGAACAAAGCCAGACTCATAACACTGAAAACTAAATTATTCTTTTATTTTTTGTTGTTGTTGAACTTGTTGACAATGTATTGTATTACTACCTTCAAATTTATGGCCATTTAAATTACTAATCACTTAGCAGCTCATTTATCAAAAACACTTGCCTATTTGATGATTGTTTGGAATGTGAATAAACCATAAATCTGTCTTAATTACAATGAAAATGTCAAGGTAGAACTATTTCATTATAAATCCAATGCTACAACATTAACTTATTCCTTTACTACAATGGCTAGTTGTAATCAGATACCAAAGCAAAATTACACAGCTTTGGACTTTTCACAATTTGTGTGTATGTGTACTGTGTGTGTGTGTTCTTACAGAGATATACTTATCTTTTTTCTGTACAAATGGCCCTTGAGTGACTTTTTTACCTTACATACCAATGCACATAAGAAATGGCATTTATTTTAGCATAAATGATGAATTATGGAAAAGTCACAGGGGTTTAAGGGCACACACAGATACATGTCCATGTGTGTGAAAATGTCACACAAGTAAAACAGACACACACACAAAAGTCGCACAAGTGAAAGTCACATTTTTTTCAAATGTTCCTTCAACATTAAATTGTAAACAATATTGGTTGGTACTACATGTACAGGTCCCATACTCTAGTCTCATTCTCAGTACTTGGTGGGTGTCCCAGCGGGCACATATATTGCGAATACCCACCCTACAATTCAGGAGAAGTTCGATATGGGCTCATCGCTGATTGGGTGAAAAAAAATCTCCATCTTGAGACAAAAACATTGACTGTCCAGTCCTGGATGTGTTGACAAGATGTCTTTGAACTGAAAATGGGCTGAAAACATTGCAGGAAATTCTTTCAAAGGTGGTTTATGCTGAAGTATTGCATTTTGGTAAGTTTACTTTAGGCCCTGCCTTGAACCTTGATGAATGAAATGCACACTGTTAACGATCAGCCAATTGGAGCACTCCTATAGCTGACTAATCGGCGATCGACCTGAAACGAAATTTACCAGACTTGTTATGGTGAGTATTCGCAGTACACGTTCCGCAGGACACCCAACAAGTCCCGGGACCGAGACTAGCCATACTCTTACTTTTAATATAAAATATAAACCTTTGTGGTCTTATTTTGAAGGGCTCATTCATGACAATATTGGCTAACTGAACATATTTGGCTTCCTGCAAAAGCACCTGCGCTAGTGTTGATCACATTGATTCTGTTGATAAACCATCATGTAAATGGCCCATGGGTCATTGTAATCAACATCACTGTTCAAATATCAATACAACTTT
>JAMKCH010086657.1:14455-26089 GCA_023653785.1 Ophioderma brevispina | reverse complement strand
TTTTAGCCATCTCCTGGTATAGCCTTAAGGAGTGGGTCAGATCGGGTCAAAAGACGCTCTGTGCACAAGGGGAAATTTGGCGAAATTCTACGGTTCCAAATGGTTTTGGATAGTAGGCCTACATATTAATAAAATTGTGTCTTTTGTATCTCAATGTTTAGAATGGATTGCCCTCCCCTCAAGATGCAGAAATTACAACAATTATGTAGCCGTTCAAGTTTTCGTTGCTTTTGGACGGTCTTTTTATTATTTCCATTTATATGTGATTGAAAACACAACTGAAACTGCTAAACAAAAAATAGTTTTACCGACTGATGTATATTCAGTAGTTCTAAATACATTGCAACAATTAGGCCCACGGATAATGATGATAATGATGGCGGTGGTGGTGATGGCGATATGTCAGACGAAGATGACGAAAATGAAGATGAAGACGAAGATAAAGACGAATACGAAGATGAAGATGAAGGGGCGAAAATAAGACGAATATGAAGAGAAAGATGAAGACGAAAATGAAGACGAAGATAACGAAAATGAAGACGAAGATGAAGACGAAGACGAAGATGATGACGAAGATGAAGATGAAGACGAAGATGAAGATAAAGATGGAGAAGCTGAAGACAGACAAGTACGCAGACGAAGATAAAGACGAATACAAAGACGAAGGTAAAGATGAGGACGAAGGCGAAGACGAATATGAAGATGATGATGATGATGATAATGCATGCACACACATTTTCGGATCTGCGGATTTTAAACTTTATAAGCTTTATACTCAACATTCCGCATACTATTCAAATAGGAGCGCAGCATGAGTTATTTGTATCATGAAGTAACTATGAGTCGGAAGTCACAAAATCGACACTCCTCGGTTTCCCCATGGGAGGGGGATTGCGTGATCGTTTGAAAACGTATTTCAATGGGACATGAATTTAGCCACCATCAAGACGATATACGTCCTGTACCCGGAGGTCCTGTATATATTTACCCCACTAAAATGATGGCAGTGCCGTGTCAAAGTGACGGCTATATATTAAATGGAAAATGGATAATCTAGCATGTTTGTTTCAAAATACAGGATTTGTAGCCTACATCACACCTGCAGTCAATGATAGTCATGTAATTTAAGGCATGTGCGCTCCAAAAAGCATTCATCCGTCGTCAATACACATTCCCAGGCATGATCGAAATCGAGATGATATGAATATACTAATAAAATACAGCAATATCAGTATCACATACTCCGCCTAAATGGAATCTGTCTGATTCAAATAAATAAAATGGCCCAAGAAGTAAGAGGAAAAGTATGATGGTAACCATTCGCGTTTTCACCGCCTTCTAAAATGTAACTGGATCCGTTTCTCCATCTCCACGCATACCAAAGGTGTGATCAACTCAATATTTTGTATACAACAAAAGCAATGACCCTTACATAGAGCATCCTTGATTTGGTCTTAGAGGAATGCGTGTCACTTTCTTAACTTGTCAGCTAGCTTGCAAGATGGTTTACATCGAGGGAGAAGCGGGCGATTGATACAATGTGCACAGTACGACACATGTCAGGATCCGGGGATTAGGCCCCCTGACAAGGGTGTTTAGATTCTTGGCTGCCTGATCATGATGGTTTACACGCAGAGGCTTTTTGCAACTGTCATGTCAAAGTCAGTGCAAGGAAACCTTCAGAGTTATCAGTTTATGGATGAAGGGAAATAAATGTCTTGGTCCCTCCCATGTACTTGTAACTAAATCCAAGAGCTCCATGATGAGACAATTCAATTCACGTATAGCTTATCAACAAAAATGAGGTATATGCCTAAAATTACTAACATAACTAATTGATGAACTTTGATGCGTATTATAAACCTATATATATAAACTATATTACTCATGGCGATCTCACGAAAACATCATTATGTATAACGCTGTTCCATACTACCCAAGAATGAAACCACTATAAAATAAGTGGAGTGGTTTATACTTTAAAAAGAGCAAATTTCCACTCAAAAGAGTCAAAATCACTCCATGTTGTTCTTCGTTCAATTCCTTAAACGAGTGGAAATTCACTCTTTTTGGAATGATTTTGACTCTTTTGAGTGGAAATTTGCTCTTTTAAAGCTAAACAACTCATCTTGGAGTGGTTTACAAGCATCTCACTCTTTTTAGAGTTATATTTTCACTCGTTTACATTTAGAGAGGTCAGATTTTTAGTTTTTACAAACACTTCTTACATTATGCCAAGTTTGGGTTTGATGGCACTTTCTTTATGAGACTCATATTTGCAGTACTACTGATGATATTCAATGCATACCCAGCACCTGAAATAAAATCTCCTATAGGAAATCTAAGAGCCCTAAACAGTAACCTGTATGTAGTTTTTGTGTCGTCTGCTTTGGTAGTATGTCTGTGTCTGTCTGTGTATCTGCTTGTGGTAAAAATATTGACCCAAATGTTAACCCTAAATATTCCTTCCTATGAGAAAGTTGTTTTCTGATTGGGATCCAAGCGAACCCACTCGTGAAAAGACCTTAGGCAGTTAAGTGTTAAAATTTCACATACCAACAGGTAGTCCTTGGTCTGAAATTTCAAAATAGGTATTAATTTTAACAAGTCTTGTTGTCATGGTAAGTATGTTAGACCTTTGAATGGCTAAAATTTGGAACAAACGTATAACTTACACTTTGTATGTACGTTTATGACTTTGGGTTTGGCCAATTTGAAGAAAACCATGTGGCCGGATTTTTTTGATTGGTTGCCATGGCAATTATGAACCGACCAAATGATATTTAAAATGAAGTGCATAAACTAAAGACATCGTTCTTCAAATTTCATAACATTTCGTTTTAGTTACATTCGTTGAAAATTGCCATCTATAGCGGTCTTTGGGTGAGATATAGACCTGCAAAGATTCATTATAGGCGCTAATGTAAATTTATGCATTTTTATGTGTAGTATTAATTAATCATTACAATTAATCATTAAAGTTTGGTTTGAAAACTACAATCACTACTTTGTAATTAATTTGTTAATCAATTAATTACATTAAATATCTAAATATCACAGGGTGCGGAAAGAAATACATAATAAATGTATCGTAGTACAGAATGTTGAATCTATCTGACGTCATATTGTTAAACTTGATATGTTTGTATTTCATTTGAAGAGATGTAGCTACACACTGATACCAAACAAGATGATGTTTGTCCCTTAATAGCGAAAAAAATCTGGTTGTGAATGTATATAGTAGAAAAAACCCTTGGTTGGACGAGGGTTAAAGCAATAACAGCACATTTTCCAAGAGCACCCCCAATTTTCAAAATTTGAGATTTTTGCACAGTTGTGTTTGTAGTTGAATGCTCAAAAGTGCGCATTTGTCATAAAAGAAGCGATTATGTAATTAGAATCGGGATCTCCAATAAATTGAAATTTAACGGCGGAGCTGAAAACGCCAAATTTTTGTCCGTCCATTGTGAAAATAGTGCCACCTCACGAAAATGACCTCTAACTTGACTTTTCTGAACCAACGGTACAACTAATGGATGACCATAGACACGTACATGGTGCTATCATATTGGGATCAGATATTATTACCCTTATTGCAAAATTCCTTCTTTCGCGATGCATAGACAAGTTCAAGCATTATCATTCATAGGTATAGTTTACTAGCCAATTACCTTTGGAAATTGGAAGTGCTCTTCACAAAAATGTGCTGTTATTGCTTTAATGTTCATTAGCAAAGGGATAACTCCAGTAATCTATACCTAGTCCAACAGCACATCATTGCAAATCAACAAAAGAAGAACAGAAGTACACTACTTGTTTTATGCATGTCATATTTTGGCAAACACATCTTGCTTTATGTTTTGGCCATCCCCAGTTTCAAGCGAAAAAGCGTATTTAATTTATGAAGTTTATATCGGATATAGATGAATACTTGATTTGGATTTTACTAAAACCAAAGATGACGGCCGAGAGATGACAATGGTAATTGTGGGCAAATGCAGGTAAATGGTAGAATGATAAGTCATCGAGGGTAAGAGGAGGCAGACAAGGAGAGAAATAAGAGGCAGGTATCCAGTATCTTATGGCAGGCAGGAAGTGGCCATCGGAGACCAGACAGCTGACCGTTAGATGTTCAATATCGCTTTGGCTCGCCGGTAATTGCTTTTAATAATAACATATCACAGAGCAGCCGATAATATGACTAACAAGAAGCGCGAGATCGACCCGTCCGTTACTGAGGTATCGCTAGCATGGAAGATGTGGAGCTACGGCGTACAGAAATCTATGAAGGATATGAGACCTCGGCATATAATAGATATACTTGAAGACGGTGATATTATTTATGTAAACACTTATATATATGAATGCTGTCTGTAAACATCCATTTCTGATAATTACGTCTATAGTATTCCTCGTTATATTCCACATTGTATAGCAGCGACCATTATAGATGATTTCGCTACCCTATACCTGTCCTAAGAGAAAAGACAGGGGTCCGGTGTCTTTATTGCAATACGGACACGCAGATGAAATGGACACAAAATCGTTAAACGTTTTATTCAGATTTAATTTGAAAACAAATTATCAGGTCAACCGTATGGTTTTTATTGCAAATGCAAGTCGATTAATTATACAGGCACGAAACAAAACGGATACATGTCTACTGTTTGGTTGGCATCATCACCCTGTGGGCTATAACGCCTCATCAAACATTTAATAAACAAAACATGCAGCATATCACTGTTAAATTGACTTAGGTTTTCCGGAATAACAGCCGGTTCATGTCACGAGTTCATCAAGTTTCTATGCCTAGTTCTTGTAATCCTTTTTCGGTTTCTGTGTTTTGCAATGGGTTCATAAATTTTGATGGTTTACATTTCTTCCTTTCAACCAAAAACATAAAACATTTTGTATGTTTTTGTCACTGCTGGATAGATGATCCACATATCTTGAAATAACGATTTTAATAATTAAAATAAGGGATCCCCGATCTTAATTCGTCTGGTTAGACAATTAAATTATCAAAAATCAGATTTTAGCATGTTTGTAACAAATATAGCTATCCTAACATACCCATCAAGTGCTAAGACTGAAAGCAACCCAATAAGAAAAAAAAATCTGCTATTTTAAGTCATTAGTGTGCGACGGACCTTTCAGCAACGCGTAAATGAACGGAGATTCGTATCTTTGCCCTTTCTATGGATTTCAGTTGCAAAAAACTTAGGAGAATCCTACAGACTTACCTTCAATTTTAAGCTATTCCTGCAAAATTCAAATATCTTGAGTTTTTGGGGTGAATCACTGATTGTAACATGTGATTTGAACAAAAATCTCTTTTCCTTCTATAAATACGTAAAAACCAAGTTTCCTTGTATTTTAACACTAAAAGCCTAAATTTTCACTCGCTGAGCTCGCATTATAATGAAAATCGGTTTGTTTGTCTACCTACTGAGTTTGAAATCCATTTTCTCCCATCCCATTCAAGTAAAACCGACCCCGCATCCCCAATTCCGGACCTCGAATCTCCGATCGCGAAGGACTTTAAGCTTATTTGAAAAAAGAGCCCTCGTTCTTTCAATTTCCTCCTTGCTCTTCCTCCATTTCTCTTGATCATGTTGATATCTAATTTCCTAGTTTATTTATTCCCCTCCCCCACTTTCTCTTCGAATATTCTTTTCCTATACTACCACTCCTTATCATCTTCATCATCGTTGTCGTCACCGTTATACGTCATCAATATTGTCGTCATTATCGACAACCGCTACAACCGTCTTCATCATCATCACTGTCTTCATCGTCGTCGTCGTCGTCGTCGTCGTCGTCATCATCATCATCGTCATCATCGTCGTCATCATCATCATCATCATCGTCATCATCATCATCATCATCACCTTTGCCTTAGTTCGTTTCTTCTGTTGATGAATGCCTAATTGAAACTATAAGAAATAAAACTTTAATAACACTTGGGAGAATTTTATTATCAAAATAATGATTATACAGAAGGCGCCGTGAAAGTCCTAAAATCATAACAATTGAAAACAAATTTACCACCATAATAATCATTGTATTTAAATTGTTTTGCTTAACAGCGAGGTTAATGTTTGAAGTAAATGCCATATAAATCCAATCATAACTTGTAATAAAGTCAGTGGCGCGAAAAGCGCTTAGAAAAGAACACGTGCCCTGTAAATATCAATTAACTGCTATTTTATTATCTGACCCTATAACTTTCCCTCCAATCAGTGATGCTATTTTTGATTGTCCATCAATACCACCAGGAAGTTGATCTTACCCGTCAATCATATTACGACATAAAATATGACAATCCCTTGGGTAAGATTGCGGTAAATTAATAACTCTGATGAATTAAACTCAAGACAATAGCAGAAAAACCTTAAGTAAATCTCGAACCCAGCTTTAATTGCAGCTTCACAAAATGGGTGTCACGAGGTACAAAAAGCTCGGGTCTTTGTGGTAATCAAGCACGTGGAATGTGTTTAGCTTTGGATGATTGGACAAAGTGTATGACAAGTTACAATTAGGGCAAAATGGTTGCCCTTAGGGTTCCGCAACTGCCAAATATAAACCGAACACTGCGCCCGAATGCATCAAGTGGACTAAACTGTCTACTGTAAATCTGCGGGGATTTATCGAAATCCGTGGGAAAACCCCAATTATTTCTCATTTGATACTTAATGGATACCAACACAAAGCCTGAAAAACGATTGAAAACTTAGAGAAGAAAGCTAAATATCAGCAAGTACTTATTTAATTGTGATATGATTAATTGCTCTAGTAATTTCATCTTAATAGGCTGATAAGCGCTACCAGATGCATGTTATATGTAATATTATGCATGCTTGAACATCTAGAAACACTTTATTTTAAAAAAAAATAGGGCGAGCTTCTGGCAAGTTGCACTTATCACAGCTATTTTATATTGCCAACTCAGTACCAAGGGCTACTCAATAGCCCTTGGTTCACTTTAGCCTTAGATTTTATGGTTTTCGAATGTGCAAATCTGTAGCTTATACTTTACGACGCGCGTAGACCCTCAGAAGGTTTCTGGTACATTCTTCACTTTCGTCGTCGTCCTCCTCCTCGTTCTCCTCTTCTTCCGCGTCCTCCTCCTCGTCCTCCTCCTATGTCACCCACTGCTGTGTGTAGCCCTCCCCCACATTTTCCATCTCAATTTTGATCTCGCCTCTCTTGACCAAGCTGTTGTGTTTATGTATCCTGTAATGTCATCTCTCCAACGACTTTTCTGTTTTCATCTCGTTTTCCCTTTTCTTGGATGCCATTCTATAAGTCTTTTCGTCCACCTGTTGTCTTGTGTTCTGGATATATGCCCATCTCCATTTTGACTATTTTAATCTTCTGGATATAATGTCTTTCACTTTGTTATTTGCCTAATTTTGTCTCTTAACGTGAGATGAAACTTTTCCTTTCCATTGCTCTTTGGGCTGTAATCAATTCATGTTCCATTTACTTATGTCTCAGCTCCGTAAATGATGGTTGTCAGCACACACTGATCATACGCTCTCTTCCTTAGGGACATAAATGTTCTTATCAGTTAACAGGTTTTTGTGCATTCCAAAGCATCTCCGCCCTGAATTATTCGGGTGAAGAACTCCTCAGCTGTGTTGGTGTCCATTTTCAGTGTTTGTCCCAGGTGTTTATAGCTCCCAACTTTCTCGATTGGATGATCCTTTAATGTAATTGTGCCCTTGTCTCATAATTGGTCATGAACTTTGTTTTTCCTTTATGTATCTGTAATCCAACCTGTTTACTTTCTCTATTCAAGCTATTCGGTTGAATTTTCAGATCCTTTACAAAGGTAGTTGTCAAAGCGACGTCATCTGCAAATCTTAGGTCTGTTAACATCTCTCTATCAATGTTGATTCCCTTTTCTTGTACTGTAAATGTAGGTTGGATTTTTTAAAGATTTCTTCTACTGCTGTTGCTGTGAATATCTTCGGAGATAATGTATCTCCCTGCCTAACCCCTCTCTTTATTTTCACCTCTTCTCCTTGGAGACAACATAATCTGTATGTATTCTTAACTATGGCGTCAGTATAAATGTCATGTATGGCTATATATCTTTCCTGTGCTCCAGTCTTTCTCGGGGCGTCAAACATATCTTCATGCTCTACCGGGATTCAAATGCCTTCTGGTAGTCTACGAATCCAAGACAGATCAAGTGGATATTCATTTGACTTTTCAATTCGTTCATTAATAGCGTTAGATGGTCTGTGTTGGAAAAACACTGTCTATAAACTGCTTGTTCTCTGGGTATATAGTGAACATATTTTAACTCCTACAGTTACTTAAATTTTAACAGACTGCTGGTTATATATCTGGAAAGCAAACTAATTTTGACAACGTTAAAATTTAACCAACACTTGTTAACAGATGTTGGGTAATGGTTTGCCACTGTTTTGACCAGTGTTTTAACCAGTGTTTTTAAACTGTTTTGAAAAATATTGAAATGCGTTGCGTTGTCCACCGATTACACATACCCCGACACAAGTGACACAGTACACATCTAGATTCTTCAAGAGTACCTTTGAAATTCCCTCAAGTCATACAGGTCACAAAGTTATACAACCAGAACTTGGAACCAAAGAATATACCCAAAAAGTGGAAAGAGGCACAAAATCATCCTACTCCACAAAAAGGAAGAAAAGGTAGATATTTTAATAAAGGCAGATATTTATTAAAAGAACTATCGCCCAATCAGCCTTCTGTCACATGTATAAGCTTTTTCACTACGATAATCCAAACATGACTAAAAGATACCTTGGACCAGTATCATGTTCACCCGGTAACAAACAGTTTGTCAGAACGGTATTTTAGACAATTTTTTTAACAAACTTGGTTAACAGAATCATTTTCCCAATTTTGAATTCTCATTTAGTGTTATATACGAGTAATGTTACAAACGTTCTACACTGTTAAACATTGTGTGATAATTCTACCCGAACCTGGGTACCATACAACATCTAGTATATGGCTAGGAATTTGACCCAAGTTTAATAATTATAAGAACGGTAATAAGTAAAATGGAAAATCGAGCAAAACAACGACAAAAACGTTAAATTTGTGTATTTACCATTCACAGTGACGTTTGATTCTTAAATTTATCGTAAAAGTCACTATTGCTTCCAAATACAACTGCGGAAATTAAGCAATATTTGATGGAAATTGTTCACAAAATAAACGCCCTTGGGAAACTAAAGCCGTAATATGTTCCAATTTTCATCGCAGTTTTGCATCAATTTTTACCGAAAAATACTAAAATCATTACTATTTTAATAAAACATTCTTTCCAATAAAGCGTGATAAACAATTATTTTATGAGCATTTCGTTAATCATTATATGTGGTGTCACGCCCGAATCAATTAATGTAATATTTCTAGAACTTTACTTAAACTCTAGGGATACTATCAGCATATCTAGTTAAACTATTCTAAATTTGTTCCAGTGTAATTGACGTTTAAGTTCCAATAACAACTCACGACATGAATAAGAGTGTTATTGATGTCGAGTATTATGAGTTATTTAGTTAATCATATTATGTAGTATCACGCCCGAATTTAAATTAGTAAATTCTGACAATATCCGTTGTGTTTTGGTGTCTCTTCCTCATTCTGTCATTAAGTGGTCGCACACATCCTGAATTAAGACGATAAATTCGCGACTCTTGTTGTTTCATCTGAGCAATATCCTGTCTTAATGATCAATACTAATCGATTTTCATCCGACCGTGGAAATCTTTATATGATGATCCGAATAAGAAGCAATGCACACTGCTTAGATTTTTTCATGATATATTTTTGATTGAAAGCAATGAAACGTTAATAGCTCACGGAATTTCCTCTACGATTTAATCAAAAGAAGGCACAGGTTATTTCTTTACCTTTCTTTACCACTATCGCTTAAGAAGAAAAATAGAGCACTTAAATGACAAATCAGATATCTCTCTTAATATTATGTTTCTATCTTAAAGAAATGTCGAGATATTCATTAAATTGCAGGGTGGTAATGTAAAAAGGGATTAAAACTACAGAATCCACCATGGAGTACAATGAGGGAATAAAGAGGGATAATAGGCAGGATCTCAGCGCTATGTGCATGTAAGTTATTCATGAAACTGAAGAGTGGTAAAGGGAATACATCATGATGTACTGATCTTTTCTTACCCCTAAATCTCAAGCAGATATGGAACAGAAGTACGAGTACTATAGAGTCAAAACGCAAATTATAACCGCATCATTATATTACTAAGGTAAAATGAATTGCGAGTTACACCGGGAGTTACAGGTTGCTCGGCCTCTGTCCGACAAAAGAGGGCGTAGTGATTCACCCAAAAACAACTTGCTGCATTTGGCTTGTTCGGAGTTCCAGAAATTTCAGAAAATAAGCTGCGATTTCCCTTAATTTCCAGCTACTTATTTAGGTGTTTCGAAGAAAATTTGGTAGAATATGGCTTTGGACATGAAAAGTAGGGTCTCTGGAACTGAAATGGTCCTAAAATGGGGGTCACTGGAACTCAAAAAGAGCCTGAAAATGAGGGTCTTATAGACGGCACATACCTATACTACCTCCCAATGTCAGACCCCCCCTTTTTATTTTAACTCACTGTCTTTTAACTTACTATTGTATTTTTAACTCAGTGTTGTCTTTTTAACTCGCTATATTTTTATCATGCTCTGTTAGAGGACACAACCTGTTGTCAGTCTGAAACACGTGCCCTTAAGGACAGGCATCATTGGATGTCAAGTCAGATGGCATCTCTGTGCTTCAACTGAACGTGGAAGGACTCACTAGGGCAAAGATCAACATCTTTGAACATCTTACACAAACGCACAAAGACACAGCGAGACACGTGCAGTTGACTGTTCCATCCTGAAAATGTGTGGCTATACTCTAGCTGCAGTGCTGCACACACCGAGAGCGCTATCCACGGGATTGCCACCTTTGTTAGAAACACAGCTCAATGGAAACACATTGCAACCTCACCTGCAGACTCCACCCTGGAATGGGCAACGACCCAAATTGTAGATGTTCACATTGTAGATGTTCAACAGTCATAGCATTACCTGGGGCTACAGGAATACCATCTCTGACGGAGCCACCCTAGAGAACAGGGCTTCCAAATCCGGCGTAAAACTTTTGTACGACTCCAAGCATCCAGACTGTTTCTACTCTGGAAGGTGGAATACAACCTCAAATCCTTGCATTTGTAAATATGGACGCCATTTCTGTTCATCGTACTGTTCTCGACAGCTTTCCGAAGGGCCTCGCTAAGTCTGTACTACAAAGCCATTAAAAAGGTGCAACTTCTGCAAAGCAGACTGTGACCAGTTTAAGAACCTGGTCGATTTAGAAGTGCCCAACCTCCCGACACCAACCTCCTCCAACCTGGATAATTCTTACACAGTACTATGTAAATTCTTTATTAAGATAGCAAAGAACACCATCCCACGTGGCTGTCGTCGCAGTTATATCCCATCCTGGGATGATGAATGTGATGCTCTTTACAATGATTTCTGGAAGCGGAGAAGAAGCGACATTTAAGGCTTCAGGTCTGACAAACTGCTTGGACAGGATTAGAAACGTCGTGAGCGCTG
>JAMKCH010086657.1:0-14383 GCA_023653785.1 Ophioderma brevispina | reverse complement strand
AAAAAAGATGTCCAAGCTTCGTCGAGCCCCCGGCGTGGATGTGTCACTTTCAACACCCTTCTCACTAGATGAGCTCACCTTTGCTATCAGCCAACTAAAGAGTGGAAAGGCCCAGGGGCCTGAAACATACCAACGGAGTTCCTGATGCACTGCGGCCCACGATGTCTTGAATGGCTCCAGGAGTTCTACACATTTTGCCTTACAAACCACCCCTTACCCAAGATCTGGAGTATGGCCACTATTATCGTACTCCCAAACCAAACAAGCCTGTCGACAACCCTAAGAATTACCGCCCAAATATCACTTCCGTTTGTTTCCTTCAAACACCTTGAGAGGATGATCCTGGCCCGGATCGTCACCTTGTACAATTCATATGTAACATCCTTGCAAACCGTAGCTTTGTTTGTTAAGGCCAGTGGTGGGCAGAGCAGTCGTCTGCGTCGTCTGAGGAACGGAGTACCACAAGGATCTGTACTGGCTCCCATGCTGTTCAACTTGTATATCAGCGATTTACCTCAAACAACATCTAGATAATATGGCTACGCCGACGATCTTGCCCTTCTTCACTCGGACAGAAGCTGGAAAGAAGTAGAAAATACACGCACTGCAGATATGGCCCTACTTGCAGCATATCTCCAGACCTGGAGACTTAATCTGAGTGAAGCCAAGACCACCGCTACTGCCTTCCATCTCAACACCAAAGCGGCTCATCGCCGCCTTCAAATCAACCTCAATGGAGCGCATCTGCCATACAATCCTACACCAACATATCTGGGATCGGCAGCTTCGAGTCAGTATGCGCAAAGGTATCTTCCAGGAATAACCTCCTGTGCCGCCTTGCTGGATCCTCGTGGGGTGCCAGCCCAACGACTCTACGCACCACCGCCCTGGCTCTGATCTACAGCGCTGCTGAATATGCAGATCCAGCATGGTACAATAGCTCTCACACAAAGAAGCTGGACACAGTACTCAACGATACCATGAGAACCATTACTGGCTGCCTTCGTCTCACTCCATCTGAGTTTCTACCAGTGCTTTCAGGCATTGCACCTTCGGAGAGAACACCACGCGCATAAACTGGTGAATAAGGCTCTGTTAGACAACAGGCACCTGCTGCATAACACTGTCAAAGAATCACACCAGCTCGGCAGACAGAGACTATTCTCGTCTCTCGTCGACCCGCTGCTAAACTCTCCAGCTCCCCATTCAACATCTCACAGACATGGAACACTGCCTGGCTAGATACTCCAAGACCAGACCAACTCACTATTACACCTATGACAGCACTCTTACCTGGTACTAATCT
This sequence comes from Ophioderma brevispina, assembly GCA_023653785.1. Classification (NCBI taxonomy): domain Eukaryota; kingdom Metazoa; phylum Echinodermata; class Ophiuroidea; order Amphilepidida; family Ophiodermatidae; genus Ophioderma; species Ophioderma brevispina. Next base: position 13,077 of record JAMKCH010086657.1, on the reverse strand, counting down.
CCCAAGCAAGGAATGGGTCACCTTGAACCGGATTCGCACAGGAGTCGGTCGTTTCAACAGAAATATGCACCGGGACTGCGACCATCTCCAGCGTGCCAATGTGGTTCGCCATCACAGACTGCTGATCACATTCTCAATGAGTGCCTTACCTTTTATCTTCCGGGGGATATAGACTTCTCAAACCCAAAAATATCAACAGTGAGCTGGCTCCACCTGCTTCATCATATTTAGCTTCTGCCTCATATGCAAGAAGAAGATGTATTACAGCACACAGTTATAGCCACAGTTCATTAAAATCCTCACATCGGCAACAAATCTCTCGCTAGTCTAGTGATTAAGAATGCTTCGTAATCTCTGCTTGTCGCAGGTCCGAACCCCCACTCTGCTCAATTTTGAGAAATTAATTTGTTTCGAATTTTGTTAAAGTGAAATACACGCTATAGTTTAATTTCACAAGTTAACAAGTTAAATACAAGTTAACTACGGAAAAAATATCGCACTTGTTATCGTTTGTTGTAATAAAAGTAAAACCTTAATATATTATTTCTGCTTTGAATCATAATTGAACTTCCACATAAAAGATCTTTCTCTCTTCTCTATTTCTTCCCTCTCCCTTTCCTCTTCCCTTCTCCCTCTTTTTCAAACATTTCCTTAAAGATTCAAAACATATTTCTAAGAACTTGGCCATTATGTTTAATGAATTGAGTAAAACAAATGGTATCGATTTTGAACCAGAGTTAACCCACAGTTTACCCGCTGTTACCACAATTCTTTTATCTTATCGGTGCTTTGTACATCAAATATTCAAATTTTAGCCAATTTGTTGAGGAAATTATACCACATTTTACTATCACTGATATACCAGAAGGCTGATCCTATTGCCCACATTTACAGCACTTCCCCATATAGGCATCTCTACTAAGCACCACATTCCACACCCCTGAGGTCTTTTCGACAATGGCATCATGAAATCATTTCAATGACGAGCCAGTCAGTCAGTTTTGCGACGTGTCTCTAAACTTCTCTATACTGTTTTCGTGACTGTAAGATTTGACTCACCGAATGACACGCAATAGCTCTCGTTTTTGTGCATGGCGTAAAGACATGATACGCAGTAGCTCTCGTTTTTGTGCATGGCGTAAAGACATGATACGCCATAAGGTCTTACCTGCGTTATAGGAATGTGTATTCCAAGCAGACAATTTCTGAGTTAAGGATTCGGCATCCTGTGGAATCTTATTATAAACGATAAGGGTGAATCAATTTATTATGCGCCCTTCATAAAACATATTATCTTCAGTTACGCAATGTATCAATGTATCGATCTGATGACAAGTACAACTTTTCGCAATTTTACAGAGAATTGGTGTTTTATGGGACAGTCGATATGAAGACTATATATCTGGACTATCATTTTAATCAGGTATAATGCACTGAAGAAAAGTCTGTGGCTTTAAAGATGGTTAAATCAAAGGAACACAGATTTTATAAAGATAAACATTTCCCTATATTTGAACTTGATTAGTTGTAAACACCTACTTAGAACATTTCCGAGTGCTATACTACAAAAGGTGAGAAATAGAAATGAATACCCAAAACTATGTTTTAAACTTTGCCTGTCCTTACCGGTCCCATAATAGTACGCTTGAATTTTTTGTCATGCATGATAGGAAAATTATAAATAATCATAAAATACATAGGGCCCAATTTCGTGGGTTTTTTTTTTTATTCCTTCAGGTTTGATTTAATACATTGGTAAGCATTATAATATGCAAAATGCTGGTTTTAAAAATGGGGCGCATTTTTTCTGAAAATGTACTTGTATTTTTTAAGTGTTATTTACATTTAGTTTCAACAAACAGTTCAGAAATATTGGTAGTTTGCATTAAGTTTACTACAAGTACATCCCAAACATAACATCTAACTGCTCAATTCACATACTTGAAAACTGAAGGGGCAACATATTTAAGTAAACGATTATACAACGATTACTAGTTTTTTTAACTATATCATGAGCTATGACGTGTTTAAACAATATCTCCGTAGTGTAACACCATTATCATCATCATCCTTCGACTTCCGTCGAGATCTGTGACACACTTATTTACCTAACGTCCTCATCTCGCTTAATTTGTTGTTCCTACTTCATCCAAAGCGATACCGGCGTCTCTGCACCAGGGCAGGTCAGTGGTGTGCTAGCCCGGCTGCTACCGCTACTAGGCTAGTAAAATTAATATAAAAAAGGCTTAACCCACCATTAGTTGCAATAGAAACGAACTTTGTAAAATTGTTCTTAGAAACAGTCATACAGGTAAAAGAAAACTTGACCCTGATTGTGTCCGTCGTTTTGAATTTGTAAGTAACATTATATCTAACATGTGGTATCATCTGAAAAAAAATCAGTTCATTATCTTTAATATGCTGCAAAGATCATTCACATTGGTTACGCGTAGACCAAGCTACAGTCGTTTGAATCAAGAAGTCGGTTTTTGTGCTCTGTCCACGGATTCACATTAAAATGAACGGCGTTCAGCGAAGGAAATCAGTGTCCAGAATAAAATTGGAATATTTATTGACTGCAGAATAAATGTGACGCTATTTAACCCCACAAAATTCACACCTTACCATCGATGCCCTCTTAATGTTTCTACGTCTTCATAACAATCATTTGAAAAATAAATAACTTCGTGCTGAGAAGAAAGGAGCGGCGTTGGCGTTTCGCCTTAGACACATCACTAAGCATTATCAATCGTGTAAACAACTTTGAAGGGCTGCTTGGCTCTCAATAAGGAAAATTGTGCAGTTTCGATAGTACCTTGAGGAAAAATCCACCATCAGATTGGTCCATGCGTGTGTTTCATCAAGGCTGGATTCCTGTAACTCCTTGCTCTACGGCCTTCCATAAAGGGAATTGACCAAGGTTAAGCGGGTTCAAAATGCAGCAGCTCATCTTGTCCTTAAAATCCGTCGACGAGAACATACACCAGCTTTCTACCAACTGTATTTTCTTCCAATGAAGCGGAGGACAGCATTTAAGATTCTGCTTCTCACCTATAAGGCTATCCACGGCATATCACTTGCCTATATCTCTGAGCTCATCCAACTGTATTCACCACCGAGAACCCTGAGAGAGAGAGAGAGAGAGAGAGAGAGAGAGAGAGAGAGAGAGGGAGAGAGATCATCTTATTGCTGCCAGCTGAGTACAACAGTCAGCTCATCAGGAAAGTTCTATATGGCGATAGATATTTTGCTTACTCAGCAGCACATTTGTGGAATAAACTCCCTAACAGTATCCGCTTAGCTCAGTCAATAACTACTTTCAACTCATGTCTCAAGACATTCCTTTTACACAGCATTGTGTGTATGCTGTTCATTATGTTTCTGACGCAGTCAATCATTAACACTGATATTGTGATTTTTTTCTCTTTCTTGTTTTGTTATCTCCCTCCAATGCAGACGCCTAGAATAGGTGTTATCACCAGATTAGGTGCGAAGATTTCAACTGTAGAAATACAGCGTGGGGATACTCCAACATTGATAATGGCAAAGCGGCTCTTGAATGGATTGAAGCCCCAACTGCTGTTTGATAGTAAGGATCCACCTACTTTCTACTCAAGCAGCCATGGGACATGGACCTATCCCGACCTGTCAACAGTCACCAGCGACATCCGATCCCGCTACTCCAGAACGGTCCTCCCTAGATTCCCTAGATTAGGTCATTACCCTATCTGGTCAACAGTGACATCAAGGTCACGATCTCCAGCCTCTACTGAAAGAGATGGAATTTCAGGAAAGCCAATTGGCCCAGTGAACAGTCATCCAGGCTGCCAGACCCGGCTTCATCAAACATCAACGATGCATATTCTGACTTCTTTTCTATGGTACATGCAGCTAAACATTCCATTCCAAGAGGCAGAAGGAAACTCTACACCCCTGTTGGGACAAGGAATACGACGAGTTGTATAAATATTATTGAATCGTGATGCCAAACTGCGCTATTAAGAGAATAAAAAAGGCAACCAGCTACTGGATCTGCTTGTCAAAAAAAACAGACGTACCAGATGGGAGAAGGAGATATCCAATATAAACTTTACCCACTCAAGCCGTAAGGCCTGGAACACCATCAACAAGCTCACCGGGCGTAGCTGTCCAGCTACAGTGTCCTGTCTCTGCAAATTCTATCGCTTCAGTACTTGTCAACAATGGAAAGTGGCAAGACCACACTCCACAGGCGAAAGCCAATGACCATACTCTGGCTGTTAAAGAAGAGATTAAACAGTTTCACAAATCTCTACCACCGCCAAGCCCTGATGTCCCAACCATTCACCTCTATGATGAGATCACCGAAGCCAATTTAACAGTTCTCAAGAATGGGAAACGTCCTGGCAACCGACAACATCAAGAAGAATTCTTGAATAATATTGCACCTGAAGCTGTGCGATGGGTCCAATTCTTCCTCTCCTACTTGCTTGTGATCGTTAACTTTTCCCTCAAGATGGAGACTTCAAAGTCATGGTATCCTAGAAACCCAGAAACCAGCAAATGAGCCAAGAGTTACAGACCTATCAGCGCTGCTTAAGCTCACATCTTTAAGCTGCTTGAGAGACTGATAATCGGTAGGATCAATGATACCTGTCGATGTAAATCGACCCCGCACCTCGCTGGGATTTGGGAAGAGGTTAAATCAACAACGATCAGATAGCAAAGAATAGGTTAATGAAATAGAGACAGCCTTCCAGAAGAAGCAGAAGTTTGGAGCAGTCGTCATATATTACATCTAACTGCTGGTATGATAAAGTCTGGTATCGAGGTCTCTACCTCAGCTACTCAAAATCTTCCCAGATGTCAAGCTCATAATGCTGCTCATCCACGACGATATCGATCCTGGAGACATCAAATGGGCAATGCAGTAGAAAGCGGCAATTTTCGGAATGTTGTCTCACAAGGTTCTGTCCTACCACCCACAGTCTTTTCGACATTTCGTCTCACATATGCCAAAGGGGGTTGTTCGCAGACGATGCGGAAATTGGAAAGCTGCTGATTCCTTTGAGGCATTAGAAACAGTGTGACAGAGAAAGAACTAATCACTGTAGCCAATTTGAAACTCAGCAAACCCAAGACAGTCGGCTCTGTTTTCACCTTGCAAATCGATGTGCAAAAAGAGAGCTTAACATCACTCTGGATGGAGAGACGATAAACTCTGTCACACGACCCAACACCGACTGTACCTGGGCGTCCTCTGGGACCCCGCATCCTTACTTTTCAACAACACACAAGGCAGGCGCTGCCAAGACGCAGTCCAGTCGGTCAGTCTCCTCCGAAGGATCGCAGGAAAGGATGGGGGCATCTTTCGACACTTTAACATACGAAACAGTACTGTTACTTTGGCATACTCAACTTGCGAATACAGTTGATTCCCAAGATTGATGTCGGTTTTGAATGGTGCAATGAGACATTGTCAGTTAGTTGCCTTTTGGCGACGCTGTAGAATATCTTCAAATTCTGTCTGGGCATAGCTCCTGCAACCCCTATGAGGGAATTTCGACGATACAGCTCGCAAGAAGTTTGATTTAACCTGGTAGCCTAATCCCCCCCCCCCCAACCAACCCCTTTGAGGATCGGAGAATTCCATGGAATCGCTTTGCTACCCTGTCCATGACACTAGCAGTCGCATAGCCATATCGATCATCCTGGATAAATGATATATGGTCTGAGCAATGGTGATCCTCTACCTTGAACCTCAAGTAGTTTTTGACGCCCATTTAGCAATAGCAAGCTCACAGGCTGGGCCTTGATATGAAAGCATGGTACCTCGAAGACTCCAGAACTGGAATTAGCCGTACAAAGCACTTCCGATTACAAAGATCGATGTGGAACTTTCCCCAAACTGGAGAGTCCAACCATTACCACATCATAATGACTGTGAGGTCTACAAGTCCCAGAGGAATCCCAGGCCTGATCACCCTGGACGAAACTATCAGCTGATTAACAGATGGAATCTTGTCCAACTGTATTTTGGGACTTACGCGACGAAAGAATTCTTCGCTTAAGTTATTCTTAATTGTGTATATTTGATTTATATGATAGTTTGGTTTTCATACACGATTTACCTATTGAATTTGTATTTGTCGTTTTATAAATTATGTAATTGACTTTTTGTTCTATGTGAAGCACCTAGAGGCTTCTGCATTAGGCGCTAAATCAAGATTGTTTGTTGTTTATTTTTATTTTTATTATTTTATATTCCCTGCCGTCGTCGTCGTCCGTCTTCAGCATACCTGATCAGACTTCCATTTGATATCAAGCTCATGCACATGCACTCCGTTCTTTGTCCTTTTCTTATCGAGAAGACTTTCTACTAATCAAGTACATAAATAGGATCCCAGATTTTAAAATCCACTTCCTTGATAGTTTGTGTGCCATTTATGGAGGATGGAGGATGACAACCCCTTTCATTGCGAATCAAGCATTCCTTGGTTTGGTATCCCTGTCACAGGAATTGTTACCAACTCACGGTTCGTCCTAAATTGTTCGTAGGTATAATGATAATTTTTTAGAATGTTGGTATTGTTTTAAAATACTGCTTCAGAAAACCACTCTTTTTGAATCTTTGTTTTTAGTTATTTAGTCAGAAACCATGCGAATTTATATAAACTGACTTTGAATATTTTATAATTTGGAACCAAGATGAAATATGGTTTATTGTTTTGTGAATAGTTGTTACCTAGTATATATGGAAAAATTGGGCAATGTTGTTTCAATGCTCTAGCTGTAATCCTCCTCCTTTTCCACTCCTACCTACATCATTTGGTATCTTAGAAGATCCCCCCCACAACATACTTATAGAAGAGCCTATGCTTGTCTGTTTTTTTCCTTTTACCATGTGAACCCACAAAGACTTTAGCTTAAATTTAATATGGAAAAACAAATATTTGGCTTTTGCCCATTTCTTATTTTTGGGTTGATGTATGCAAATACTTTGAGTTTTGACCCCATTTTAAAAGAAGGTACTGTTCCATCTGATTTTAATATGTTATATGTTTCAAAGCACAGTTCCTACTCGCGTATGGCCTTTACTTCTTCCATGCTTACTGAAAATGCGATCAAGTTAAATCCACAATCAGGAGTCATTTTTGTTTTCAAATTTAAAATGCCCATTTTCTCTAAATTGCTAGTTTAGGTCATTCACACTATATAACTGTTCTTTGTGAAAAAGACACTTATAAACCATTTTAAAAGCGGTCTTAAGATCCATTTACGACTTTTCCATATACCTAACAAAAGAAAGCTAAATCATAATTTTTCTATCGATTACAAACAAAATCATAATTTCTTGGCAAATACGGTGTGGTACGCTTAGCCACTTACAGGGGTCTTACTACAATAATTTCCAATACAACAATGCAAAAAATGGACTTAGATGGAAAATATGGGGCGCGATTGTTTACATTTTGAACCATTTTAGCATCCTGAATTGGCGATATTGTTTTTACAAAGGAGTTGGGCAAACTTTTTTTGGCACATACAAGGCACAATCAGCCCTCATGTAAAGCAATTATTTCAATGATAGAATGTAAAAAAAGAAATGTGCAATGTTTTAAAACTTGCCCTTATGGAACTTTGGTCAACAGAAAGAATGAGAGCGGGCGTCCCATAACTTGCAGGTAACCTACGAATATTGCAGCTGTTCAAAGGGAGAGCGAGTAGTAGACGCAAAATGTGCCATATGCCTCCAGATCTTCAATCTTGCGCGTTGTGAAGAAAAAACATCAATCGGCATCTTTTCAGAAATAAATGGCCCCACAAGTAACCCTTCTCATTAACAGCAATGACAAATACTGAATGATTTGTGTCCAATCATATTTCTCCTCTTACAAACGTTTATGAATAGACTTCAAGCTGGATGGCCGGACATTAGTTAAGGATGACTTTCAGTTAGCAGTTTCAAGTATAAAATTCCCTTAACCTAGTCCAGCAGCTTCCCAGCGAAGTCAATGGAGGAGAATCTGAAAAAGAGACCAGGATGTCATACTCTACCAAATGCTTTGCTGGTGTCCAGCCAAACCATCCATATTAAGGGCATCCGAAGTAGAATAGCCATTAGAGCCAAACTGTTGCCCGAATACCAGCAGTGTGTGTGTGACGTTTGGCTATAACAACAATGGCAAATCATCTCCAAACATTCTGGGAGATGAAAACGAGGACTTGTAAGATATATTAAAGACATTTGTAAGACAAGAAGTTTTAAATTAGTAATAGGAATTTTATATTCTTCTAAAATAGTGAGGGTGGGCTTTAAAAAAAGCGATGATAGCCATATTGGATTTTATCACTTTTTTTTAATTCGGCTATACCAATTACCATCTAAATCCATGAAAACGTATCCTTAATTTGGACCTAATGCAGTACATACATGTAGAGTACCAGTTATAATGAAACCTTCGACCCATGGACCAATCCTGCTGTTTATCTTGCTGTAGAGCAATAGGGTACCGCGCTAATCGCGATCAAAGATTTTAATATTCATAAGATTAACCAAAATATAGCTACGATTACTGACTTCTTGAGGAATACTCAAGGTGCATTTACCGCATTTCAATTACTTTACCATAGTATCAGAAAAAAACGGCTATACAAGCCAGCATTCTGAAAAAGGGTGGCGGATTCTAAGGCATTATGTTTTGCTAACCAAAGGAACGAATAGTAGAACTGCAATCACCCATCGAAAAGTTGTCTATAGTCACTTGTGAAAATTATTACTTTAAAGTCAGAATGAAAGCACCTTTATTCACGTCCATTCCAACGTGTAACAGGCGTGTTACAACCACGACGTGACCCGTAAGCATTTGAAATAGCTTATATATTTATTTAAAGTCCAGTTAATGTAACGCGTGAGTAACACTATCAATTGTTTGTCATATTGATCTATTAACATAGTATTCTTTTTACATTTTAGTTTGAGATTTATACAAATGAACAAAATATGAGTGCTAGAAGCTAATTAAACATTGTTATGTTTATGAGCTTCTCGTGTTTGATTAAGAAGAAATGGCGCCAATCATGTGCACGTGCACGTTCTTTGCTAAGGGCCCACACTTGTGATTGATACATATCTTATTCCCAAATACGTCTGTAAGAGGTCGGAATTCACGCCGCGATTAATATTACTAAAGTCGCGCCTGCGTTGGTCACTTTTCAGCAGCCGGCCATTTGGCCACAATATAACATCGATTTGTTCATAACACCCGTGGACCACTTTTCATTGTTTCATTGTGATGACCATATTGCTCATCTTTAATTTCTTGCATATAGATATGGACGTTTCTTTGTAGGTTCATATTGCCGGGGTTGTATGACAAAACAACGGTCTGTCAGATGCGTGAAATGGATACGCCATTTAGTGGCGGCTGTCCACTCGTCCCACTTCAACCATCGCATTGGCCGCCCCCACTACCCTTATCCTAAGCAGGTTTTTAACCCTTCACCACGGCAAACGATTTTAACTTCAACACTAGAAGGCATACATTTTCAAGCTTTATATCAAAGATCTAAGTGTACTTTTACAATAAAACCAGTTTAGCATGAGTGACTTCCAAAGGATTATGGGGCCTATGCGTTTATTCCTTTGCATATTTAAGACCTGCATCTCCCTAAATGTTAAAATGCCAAAATATCGCAGAAACAAACTCGGCGTTTCATCTCCCAATCATTTTAAACATCTATGATTGTTTTTATATCAAACATGAAAATAGTGTAAATAAAAATCAAACAACAACAAAACTGATCCCATTTTCAATACTAAACGTTCATTAGCCAAACTCGACCGAATTCGAACCGGCGACGTTCTGTGTGCTGGACAGACGTTTTACCCACTAACTATAGATTTAATTAGTCTTTCACTCTAAAAAAAAACGTTTAGAAATCCTGGACAAACTAGTGTTTAGATGGTCATTATGTTTAGGATTCAAACATATATAGATTGTGTTTAGGCATTTAAGATGTTTAATTACTAAGCGGTTAAGCTACTAAACACAATTCTTGTGTTTAAATGCTAAACGTTAACCCATCTAATGTTTGTCCAAAATTTCAAAACACGTTTTTATATAGGTCCGAAGAGTTCATCGCATTCCTAGAGCGAATTGTACCAGAATGAGTAATTATTATGCAAATCACAATTGTTTTGATCAGGAAACTACATATAGTTTCCTGACCTAGGGTCAACAATGTTAAGAACATCTAATTTGACTGCAGAATTGTGCAAATTTGTTTTAAAAACATCTCTCCACGTTATAATCATAATGACAAAAAAAAACCTTCGTTTACCGGTCAGTATACCATTGCAAACATTGACGAGATTGGCCCTCTATTCCGAAGGTCCACTCTTCGGAAGGACCGCTATCTTGAAATCATCGTGAAGCATGTTTCCAGTTGTTGGCCGCGCACAATTTGATATTGGAGCCATTTTAACCGCATTTTTTCTATTGTATGAACTGAGAAAATTTTAATATTTGGACAAAAATGCCTCAGAGATTGAATATTTCATTTAAAAAAGAAGTGATCCTAAATATTTGCCTTATAAACTAATAATAAATTTACAGTAAAATGTGGTTTCAACTGTTTTCAGTCGCCATTTGGTGTGATTTGAGGCATTTCTGGGGAAATTCCTTTAAAAAAAATAAAAAAAAAACCATTTCGCATTTAGGTTTTGGCCTACCTACTGGAAACAAATATGATTTTTGGGAGCTGATGAAATATTTTTTTAGCAAATGCAAACTCTGGGACCCAGGGTCGATGACTTCTGAGGTGATTCTGATGAATTAAAGCTATCACTTATGGTTTGAGAAGTTGAACCAACGAGTTCAAGATTTCACCACACGTAAAATGTTAAGGCACGCCTTCATAGTAAAGTCCGGAGTAGATCTCAAATTACGTTCTGCTTTATTCCAAACAGATATTTTGTAAAAATGGCACTATAATGGTGTCCGGGAACGATGACCATGGTGGTGTGTTTTCTTTTAGGATATATTATACGCATTAGTCATGTTAATAACTCTTTTGCACAAGTCTCCCTCAATTTTACAGATTGACTATATAGCAAATTTCTAAAATGAAGGCGCAGAATTAATTTGAAGTTAATTCCTGAAGTCGGTCAAACGAAACATTGACGGTCCAATTGGTCTAGCAAACGCTATGTTTGAAAAAAAACCGTTAAATTTATTTCTATCCTTATTCTAAATGATATCTATTGATAAATGGATTATGAATGACCATTCTTATTGACTCTCAGTTCATTAAAAGTGCTCTGGTTATTTTTGTATTAATCGTATTTTGAATTTTAGAAAAAAGGTCATTCCACATGTACAAGTATCACGTCACCAAAAATGCAGGAATGGTATAGAAGAAATTCACGGCATGCGGCAATCACTTTGAATTCGATCTACCATGTCCATTTAAGAGTCAAATAATTATCTGTCATTTGAATTCTATTTACCATGCTATCTTATCTAAAAAGGATTCGAAAGCATTTTTATTTCTGCGTATTTGGAAGGCTTCGATTCGTAATAAAGTTATTGTCATGTCGAAAATCAATTTCTTTGAAAGGGTATTTAATAGAAAGTTGATTGAATTCGCAAAAAAGTGGCCCAAGAGTGGTTCATTAAAGCTCAATCACGAAAAATTCCTATTCGCTATCTACTGAATATAGCGGTAGCAATGTGAGTTTAATCAGTTTTAATGTATACAAACACGTCCGCACCTGGAAAGGTACCATTAGCCAGGGTGCGGTATAGAGCTCCATAGTATTCGTCGTATGTATTGGTCGCATTTCATTTGTTATATTTGCCTGTCGATGACGTAGGTAAACTCATCTATTGAGAACTTAATTTAATTATCAAAAATGCTAACTCCAGCGTCAATGATAGTCTGGGTGGAAGCTATATCTTTACGGTCACAGGTCATGGTCTGGATTTCAAACTTAGCATATCGTTGTTTACATGTCTTAGAAATTGCACGATTTTTCCACTCCAAAGGTTAAATCACACATGTGATCAAATTACGCATTTTGAATTTGTCTAATCGCGCAATATGAAACTTGGTGGATAGAGAAAGTGGCCTTTTCAAAAATGTTAGATGCTGATCATTTACTTCATTTTTAGATTACTTACATGTGTGAGTTAAACTCTCAGGATCACTGAGGTCTCTTGAGTTTACTCGCTGTTTTCTAATCAACACAGCATCTTCAGTGCTAACTATTAAAATAGCCTATAGGTATCAAAATAATACTTAGAATTATCTTTACAGTACTGAGAACCTTCAGAGATAGTTATCTTTGATGCTAAAAATTAAGATACCACAAATGTTTTCTTCACTGCCTTTACTTAAGATAACACTTCCCACACTTCTTCATCTTCAGTGTAACCAACAACAGACGAGATGAAAGTTATTCGTATTCACAGGATACCTAGAATAGAAAATTACTCATGTTTGTATTTCACTGAATGTATATTTGACTATCTACTGAAGATAACACTGACAGATATTCTTTAGTAATACTACTGTATTTTACGTAAAACAATCTTCAGTACCATACTGAAATTAATATTTGGCAATATTAATCTAGAAGATTGAACCAATGAAGGTGATACTTGAAAGCTTCTTTAGTGCTTCTCCACATTAAATATTCTTCAGTACTATATTTACTGCTTAAGACAAGAATTCTCCTTCAGTAGAAGATACTTCGCTACCCGTAGTCCTATACATGTATATGACCGGCTCACGTCACACAAACTTTGGTAGGAGCCACTGATCACATTGCACAAACAAAGCGCTCCATTGACGCCTGTATAAAAAATTTTAGTGACAAGTCACCGACGCTGAATTCGCGCATGTGTAGTACATTCGGGTGACTGACCTAAATATACACACAATCGAATGTGTGTACATTGTACGTGTCATGCAAACCATGCTTGACCGCGCCCACAAACACGTTTCCGCGCATATAATTATGACAGCAATCAATACTCCATTGCAATTCCCAGTTCAAACTTGGTTCCACTGCCGGAAAATAGCCATGCATAT
>JAMKCH010086656.1:0-15170 GCA_023653785.1 Ophioderma brevispina | reverse complement strand
ACGTGAGTCTGTCCATATCATAGACTCACTGTTTCCGGGATTGTTAGCTATTGTTTGAACTAACTTTTCACTTGCAGGGCATGTGTGTGTGTGTGTGTACACATGTACAAGACCCCAGTTAGTGACAGTTAGTCTGCCTTGCTTAGCCATGCCATGATAAATACGTTCGTAACACGGCATTTGACATGTCAATGCATCTCTGCTTGTAATTATGTTTCTAATACGTGCGCCACTGGCAGTGGGCAGTGATTTGTGTTTTAAACTTTTTTGAGTAATCTAATAACCATTTTGTGCATTCAACATACTGTAGTATGCTCACGGCGGGGCTCACGGGGCTGCACGATATCAAACGATTCAAACCATTCATCGGGGCCTGGCACTTGTGTTCCACGAGCTCGTATAACGCATGCGCAAAAGCTCAGGATAGATTGTGTTGGTGTTGCCCGGTCGTATCAGCCCCGTTACTAATCGAAATACGTCCCACCCCCCTGCTTATCATGAAAACTTTAGAGGGCGCCCTCTTTCCTTATCCGGCGATATCGTCTGTGAAGAGAACCCAATTTGATTTAAAACTGCAACTGTCGATGATGGAGTTTCCTATATCACGTATGAGAATTACCTTATTTTCCTTAAAGTTGCTTGTCTGAAACAGATGTCAAAAAAAAGAACGTTTCTAAGGCAAGCGTCATTATAACTCTTACCCTTTGAATTTGTTTTAAAGCGTGTGATTTCATTGTGATCTAAACATATCTTCTGCAAGGACGAAATCATCAATAACTCGACAGGAACCTCCTTGAGGCTATTGTAAGAAAGGTACAACTCCTGAATGCTGAGTCAAAAGATAGAGTAAAAAGTAATTAGAACTTAAACTCAAACATATGTTATTCAGATTATGGATCACATAGGAATAAAAACATGTACTCTGTGGTGATTTTGTGGTTGTAAATGTAAGCCAAATGTTGTAACCTTACCATATATTTAGAGAATAAAAGCTGGGATTTGTTGTTTTGCTTTCTAATATCGTGTCATATTGGAATCATGGGCAGTTCAATATTCTGAGTAATGGATCCCCGGTGTCATGATCTACCGTGTCCGTGTGACTGAGTGTCCTACCACCCATTTATCTATTGTGTTCTCCATTGAGTGCTGTATGCATCATTTGTTTCAGCACTGTACCCAAATGGCCTCGTCTACAAGGTTACGGTTTATTCCGTACATGTTGCTATGGTAGCTAGGACACTCTCTCAAGGGGGACACTTAGTTTCTTTACACCGGCACAGCCGATATCTACTATTTGACGTTTAGAAGAATAATTTGGCTTGAAAAAATACATGGTGGTTATAAGTCATCCATCACAACATCATAATTGTTTTCAAAGCGTAGAATCATCGCATTTTGTAGTCGATGATTTTGTCTTGAAAGATGGCTCAAGAAACAGTTTTTGGCTAATACGTCATGTTTTGTTACGTGTTTTTTAATACGAAATATTGTTCATTGAATCTGTTTTCCCCTGTTTTAGTCATCTTGTACATTGTACAACATGTTACTTTAAAAAAGAACTCTTGCCCATTGCGGAAATTAGCCGTCAAACATGCGCAAACGTAAAATTGATTGTTTTAACGTTTACTCAACTACCTTTTATTGGTGTGTTATTCAATTTTGACTCATAAAATGTACATAAAATTCTTTAATTAAATGATTGTAAATGACAGGGGTTGATTTTTTTAATGTCAACGATATGTGATTAATAGTATTAAAGGTTAACAAAATACATAATACTAGTACTAGCAATCAGGTGGATTCCATTTTTAGTATTGCCAATGTTTTTATTTGGCACGACATATCTTTATTGATGTACCGGTTATTTTTCAAATTATACAACCACCGGATACAAGGATAAGTTTTCACATTTCTTACCTTAAATGGGAAAGACGTTGTCGCGAGTCCAACGCGGGTACCTCACGCAATGAACAATGTGACAGTGTTAGCGACTCCAAGTTCGGAAGTCCCCAAACTAGATCAGGTGGTATGCTATACAACTTGTTGTGGGATAAATCGATACTGACGATAATGTCTTTCCGATTTCTAGGTTGAACCCATTGCATGTGTATCGTCGGAAGCCGTCTATTTCCCCATTTAGCAACCAACCTTGTTGGTTCCATTTGGTTAACGGCAACGTCATCCTGCAACAGGAAAAGAAATATTTACAGAAATACCTTAAGTTGGTCAATTGATAAATTGGCGTATTTCATAGAAGTAACATTTATAGTAAATACTCGATGAAATTGCTTTACACGCTTGCCGTCCATGCCAATCGTTTCCAGGAAAGCGTGTATTGCCTGCCATCGCGGTTTACGAATTGGTGCACTTTGATGATTATGGCACCTTTTGCAGACTTGCTAGATTTTAACAAAGTTCGGTCAAAGCTCCTGTACACTGTAAAGACGAATTAGTCCATTTTTGGTGTGAAGTTGATGGACAGGTTGAAGACTGAGGATTTGATGCAGATGTTGGGTTTGGAAGAGGCGATGGACCGGTTGGCGAAGGCGAATAGTGTACGTTAGTATGGGCATGTGTTGAGGAAGGATAACAAGCATGTGTTAATAAGGGCTTTTGAGTTCGAGGTGGGAGGTTTGTGGAGGAGGGGACGTCCAAAGAAGACATGGAAGAAGCAAGTGGAGGAGGAGAGTAGGAGGGTTGGGTTGAGGATGGAGGATGCATTGAATCGGATGAAATGGAAGGAAGGAGTAAGGGCAGTTCCTGCGAATGTGAGGTGAATCCGGCCACCCCCGTTGACGGGGATAAAACCGGATTTACAACTTTGGTATAGTAGTAGTAGTAGTATTCTACAAGTAAGTCCTATAAGACATCATTTTGACTGACGTTTGTCAACATTAGGCCTATGTCTTATAGGAATAATTTGTAGAAAGTTGATTATTTTTTTTTACAGTACAGTTGTCATAAGAGGTCAATCTATCCAGTCTCAGTCACTGGAATGCGAGTGCATAAGAAACAAGACTACAACCTGTTCTGATATTATTACTACTACACTTGACATATCCATGCTATTTTCCTGAGATAGACCTGGCTAAGTGTTGACTCTGATGAAGTTGCCATTGGAGAACCCGGGTATGATTTTATCAATGTGCCCCGTGCCACCGACAATTACGATACCGTGCATCATAAGTCTCTGAAATTCCAGGTCTTACCAAAGAAATTTGCCGCCAGCTCATTTGAGTATACCATCATATTTGACAATTAGGAAGATCAATTTTGCTGTAATACACTCTAAAATATTTTACTCAGGCGGGGGTAAAGCGTGTTGAGTTGAATTTGAGTCAAGATTTAATCAGCATGGCGTAAAACACAAATTTCCGTTTTACTCCTCACCCGAGTAAAACTGTGAAATACATGTTGAGTAAAGCAGTTTTTAAGTCGAACTCAACGTTGCGTAATTAGTTTGACGCAGTGACGGATCAGAAATTACACCGCTTTGATCTCAAAGGTCCCAGGAAATGCAAATACAATTGGTGTGGTTTGTGTCAAGTCTACAAGGAGGGACTAGAAAGCATTCAATATTTGGGTTGGTGATGACATCATTAGTGAAACTATTGATTTTTCAGAGAGTAATAGAAAATTCCAGGCGACTGGTGTGAATCTATTCAGGACACTGACTGAAAATCAATAGTTTCACTAATGATGTCACTGGTAGTGTACTCTTTTTACTGGCCCTGTTTATTGGAATGGAATGTCCCGTAAAGATTTTGAGTATGTTTATCATCTCATTTCCTGGGACCTTTAAGCAACGTTGCGCCCCTAGATACGTGCAGCCCAAGAATATCAATGGCAGATGACAAGCTAGGGTGTCGCGGAAATGCTGGTCATTCTGATATTTTACACCAACAAGTTATAATCAGATAATAATAATAATCATTGTCGTGATGCAATGAACTTTTCATGATTGTGAAATTGGTGAGTTTCCGGCGTAACCAGACTATGTCCACGGTACCTCATATCAAGCTTATGAATTCGGCAACCTTTCACCGAGTGACTCGATGCCTGTGAGCGTTGTGTATTCTAATGGGGATTCACTATTACTCGATAAACTTATGGGTCGTATTTATGCCAGCGCGAAATTCAAAATTTAGCTGACAAATTTATGACCTGTAGTTTTACCGCGGTGTATCAACGGTACACGACATGCAAATGTCTACATGAATCGTGATTTTGAACCACCGGGACCTCGAAGAAAAGGGTAAAATAATGAAAATATGTTCTTGTAGATTTTGTGTTATTTTTTTAAATACCAGGAATACAAATGTATATCTTGCGTGTGTCCTTTTGATGTTTGAAAGAGTAGTTCTATTACAGAAATCAAGTCCAAATATCTGGAGGAGTTTCGAGTATACTGAATAAGCCAGTTTACTCAATCTGGTGAGCAACCTGTATTCTGATGAATAAACATTTTGCTTTACCTGCACCCAAAGTATTAATCAATGTCAATTGAGTAAAATTAATGTTGTTCAACAGTTGGGCAAACAGTGTGCCCCAAACCGTTGAGTCAAACATGTCACTCAAAGGTTGAGCAAGAAATCTACTCATATACAATACAAAACATTACTCCTTGTGGGTTGAGTAAAGTTTTATCAGTCACCATGTGGAGTATAAAAAGGTCACAGCTCAACTGTTGAGTAAAGCAGATTAAATTTCTACTCAACAAATGTTGAGTCAAATATTGACTCTTTTACTAAGTAAAATGAAAACCCGTAGCACTCGTATTCATCACGAGATTCATGAGGCAAGGAGAGTCCGCCTTATTTGTAAGAAAAAATGGAGGAAAACGGGTCTTCAGGTATATCACCAACTCTACGTTGACCAACTTGAGCTCGTAAATATCATGATTGAGATACCTGTATCGAACATTCAGTTTTTTTAGTGATTGAGAGGATTGTTGTAAACAGCATTAATAAACATGCATGAGAATAATTTGGATGAGCCACTACTGTTAGCATATCGTTTAGCACATAGCTTCGAGACGGCGTTGCGTAAGGTCAAGGATGATATAATGACATCAATTCATCATAGACAAGGGGTGTTCCTGGTCTTATTAGACTTAAGCGCTGCATTTGATACGGTTGGCCAGTATATTTTTTCAACGAATGCAGCAAGAACTTTGAATCAGTGACACAGCCTTTAAGTGGGTGAAATCATATTTTAGTGACCGCACCACCAGTGTCTAGGTTGCCATTCAGCATCTTTATGCTGATGTTGTCTAACCGTACACCATTTTCTCAGTCTTCTTACCATGCACTCTCCGCACTTTCCTCATGTATATAATGTAAACGAGTGAAAATTTCACTCCTGAAAAGAGTGAAAATATTTTAAACCACTCCTAAATGAGTGGTTTGTACTTAAAAAGAGCGAATTCCCACTCAAAAAAGAGTGAACATAACTCCAAAAAGAGTGGATTTCCACTCGTTTTCGTGTTGTCCTTCGTTTCACTCCTCAAAAGTGTTGTCGTTCGTTTAACTCCTCAAACGAGTGGAAATCCAATCTTTTTGGAGTGATTTTTACTCTTTTCGAGTGGAAATTCACTCTTTTTAAGTATAGGCCACTCATTTTGGAGTAGTTTACAAGAGTCCTTTGGGGAGTGAAATTTTCACTCGTTTACATTTAGAGAATGGTATTCAATCCTGGATGACGTGCAATATTTTACAACTTAATAAAGAGAAAGCTGAGTGTTTTGTTGCTGCTAGTGCTTCATTGCATATTAAGAGTCGGATGCCTGTTGTAATGCTCCATGGAAATAAAACAATAGAACTAACAGAAACAGTCCATAACCATGGCATTATCTTCGACACCAGAATGACCATGCGCAACCAGATTTCATCTCTCTCACGTTTTGTGTCTTTTCGCCTTCGTAACATCTCCGTATCAGACGATGGACTTCGGTTCTTGTAATAACATTATCCGCTCGCTAATCATATCCAGGCTTGGTTATGCTATGGCAACATTCTTTATGGCTGCTAACGCTACCGACATCGTAGGCCTCCAAACACTTCAAAATTGGGAAGCTAAATTCATTTTTCGTGCAAATGAAAAGGATCAGGCCTCTCCAACATTACAGCAGCTTCACTGGTTACAGATACGGGACAGAATCATGTTCAAAGTTACGCTTTATGTTATTAAATGCTTTACAGACCAGTGTACTTATCATCTTTCCTGGAATTTCACAATCCTATTGGTGAAGGCACGCGATTGAATGTGCCGATAATTCGAAGCTGGACATTTAAATTTGCTGCCGACAAGACATTTACATACAATGCACCAAAAGTCTAAAACAAACTTCCGTCTTCTGTGTGTAGTGCTCAAACAGTGTCTGTTTTCAAAAAGGGACTCAAATCTCATCTGTTTCCGCAAATGCAATGCTTGCTTCTGTATTTTCTCATTGTTGGTCAATTATATTTGGTTTCTAATTTTGCATTTTTTATGTATTTTCACGCCGTGATCTTCGGAAGTGACGCATTACAAAAGTCATGTATGTATGCATGTATGCAGGTATGCAGGCAGGCAGGCAGGTATACACTTCATATACATCTTGGGCCAGTGGTTCGTTTGAGCAAGACTTGTTATCGTAGCTTTTTATTTGAATAATAAACAAAACGGAGTCAAAAGGTCATAGAGAGATTATTAGATATCAATCTGTATAAGCTCATTATGAGTGAGGAACACGAGGAATTATGCGAGGAAATAATCAATTGTTAACCTTTGTTAATCTTCGTTTGTGATCACAGCCCAAAGAGGTTAAGCTAAAACAGCAGAAACAGTTACACAACACAACTGGGCAAAGGTCAGACTTTTCAGGAAAAGTTTGGACTCATTCACCGACCCAACCTCTCTGACCTCAGTAGGAAGCTCATCCATAATTTGTGTACGCCTATGGCAAATGAAGCATTACTAGCCTTCCCATGCGAACGTGGAACATAAACACAACACAAAAAGTAAGTCCCCCTCTAAACAACCGCTCTTTATTTCTTAGGCAGGACGTTTGTCAAAGTCATGACAAGTTAACAATATTTCCATGATTGTTAGGTAACAGTAGGAACGCCAACGACGCATATAGCCGTTAAAAGGTCAATTTTTAAGGGTTCGAACTTTGGTGAGCATCATGAGCACGAGTGGGTACGAGGAACGATATTTTTTCGCGCGGTTTTCATAAGCAATTTTAATTGATTAATTATTAACACAGGAGAGGGCCAATTATTCCCACAGACTGCAGAATAAGTTTCAAATATGTATATTTGGTTTATAAATATACAATTTTTCAATCGGCTTTCTCCACAGTCGATATAAGGCAAATTTAGTCATGATCATGC
This sequence comes from Ophioderma brevispina, assembly GCA_023653785.1. Taxonomy (NCBI): domain Eukaryota; kingdom Metazoa; phylum Echinodermata; class Ophiuroidea; order Amphilepidida; family Ophiodermatidae; genus Ophioderma; species Ophioderma brevispina. Next base: position 7,794 of record JAMKCH010086656.1, on the reverse strand, counting down.
TGTCGAATTCCAGAAGAATTTTGCAATGTTTACATTTTTCAAGTAGCATGATAGAAGAAGTTTTCTTGTTAGAAAATGCAGTTTGAAAACACATTGTCAAAATGATTGTTGACAGATAGATCAACTCTATACCTATCACAAACAAACCTCTCTATTGAAGCCTGTATAGAAGATTCTAGTGACAAGTCACCGACGCTAGTCACCGATGGCAATTCGCGCATGTGTAGTACATTCGGGTGATTGACTTAAGTATACACACAACCGAATGCAGTAAATATGTGTGTACATTGTACGTGTCATGCAAACCATGCTTGACCGCGCCCACAAACACGGTTCCGCGCATATAATTATGACAGCAATCAATATTCCCATTGCATTTCCCAGTTCAAACTTGGTTCCACTGCCGGAAAATAGCCTTACATATTTGCATTGTCACCTTATTAAAATTAAATGTCACCTTGCAATGATGACACTGTGGGTTCAGGAATGATCTAAGTATACAGATAGTACATCTTACTAGCCACATTATATCGCGCATAATCGGGATTGACTCATGGCGCAACGTTACTAACATAAAAAACAACACCAACAACGGAAAGTCTGATTTAAATTCTGTTTTCAGCTTCCGATAGCCGAGAACATACCGGATTTTCCCATTATCATTGCGCATATAATTTTGACCACCGGAGGTTTAAAAAGTCTCTCGAACGTCATGAACACACGTTGCAGAATTTCCAAGATCTCCCCAAGCTGTATCACAAATATGACGTCACCATTCAGTAATGAGAGTAATGAGCGGCGCTCTTCATTTGTAAATTGTATTGGAAGAAGTGTGTACGTGCCTATAGAGTTGATCTATCGCTTCCCTAATATATGCCACCTTGTTAGCTCATTTAGCAAGCACGCTATTCAAGTAATACGGTGTTTACGGATTCGAGTCCGCCCAAGGGCATACTTTTTTCAACACCTCTGTGCGTTGGCCAGCCCCCCAGGAAAAGATTAAATATTCATGTTATACTCCTATTACTATCAATTTATTATTTTTCCTGATCTCATTTGGGTGGGGGCTTGAGAAGTAGGCGGATTTTGCGTGGGGCCTTTTCCCTTCAACTTCCACTGCAGGTTATGCCACTGAAGCCTGAGTAAAATTACCGGTTATTCATTCATGTAATATCTGCACGAAATAATCAATATGCACATGTATAGAGTTGAGTTGAATGGTGTTTATGGGCTTTATTCCGTACAGGCTTAATTGATTTCTTTCATCAAGTCTTACACCAAGGATACACCAATTACCAATTTACCATCAACTGCTATAGCCCTCATTCAGTCATCATTACTTTTTTTCTTATCTTTAAGAGTGCATTTCTTTCTGTAAAACGATACAGTTTCCCAGTAAAATTACTAACAACGTAACCACCTATTTTTTTCCTTCTGAGAGTTTCCAAGAGACGCAAATAAAAGCTCGGGTTTCTTCTAGCGTCAACAACATTTCTGCACGAGGTTCGTATCTACTTGCGTCATGCTTGCGTGTCATTGTCACGCATGCAAACAGCTTTCAGATCGAAAACAACAACATGCGAATGGCCGTCTTAGCATGCCATAATTCGCGATTTTTTTCAGACAAACTAATGTACATCAAGATCTAACTCTGTAGCATTTTTCGTTGATGGTAAATTTTCATGGGCCTAAATCTGTTCTTTTTTGTAGTTCATGACTCTGACTTTCGCCCGTTTTGGTACGTAATTTCGGCGTGTTTAGCTTTAATTTTCTCCCACGAAATTCACATATTTCTACCAATTTCTACAGGATATCAAAGTTTAGTATCTTATGTGGGTGGTAAGTTACATACATTTCGTCGCCCACATCACATACTGTCTTATCTGACGAAATGCCGTTTTCGAGAAAATCGCCATTGAAATTCTACCGGGAGATTTCATGTTTGTACTATGGAATTAAACATTACAATTTACTTTTTTAATTTTGCATTATGAAGAAAACATTCTAATGTTTAACTTTTAACCTTGCTGAGTTTTGAAAGTACAATTGTATTCCTGATATAAAGCTACAAAGTCATAAGTCTGTATGTGAAACGCAAAAAAGTCGTATTTTGCACATACGACGCTAATTTCACCGTTATATTTCAATGCGTTCAGATAGATCTGTATGTGAAACACGTAATGTTCACGCACGAGGTAGATACGACGCACATAGATCTGTATGTGAAAAGCGTAAATAGCTTGTTTTGCGAACAGCGTTAATTATACACCTATTGAAATTACGTGTAAATGAAACGTACGACAGTATGTGAAATCACGATATGTAGTTTTGAGCTTATTGATCAAAAGTTTTAATTAATATCTCACTAATTAGGTCACTTTCAAGATTGTAACTTTGTGCATGTATAGACCATAACATTATAAGCACATATGCAAAATATCTCAAAAAAGTCAAAAATGTCAGATAAGACAGTATGTGATGTGGGTGACGATTTAACCGAAAATTTCAATATCATTTCGATTTTTAAATTTTTCTTCAAGGACTCGCACTCGCAAATCTGTGCGCTTGGATTTTAATTTTTGTGACGTCATATCGGGGGTCAGGTACTGAAAAAAATAACGGAAGTAATGCCACTGGCGTTCCTATTGGTAACTGTTGCGTGAAAATTAGAGACATCCGTTACTTCACGCTTGACTGAGCGCAGATTAAAGACAAAAAGAGCCATTTTCAAAATTCATAAATTGATATCATTACTTCAGTTGGTTAATAAACAGCTTACTTAAAAATTGAACACTCTTGAGTAATGTGCGTACCCCACACACTTATCAAATGACCTCTTGACATTGGTAACATGGTATTGATGAGTCTGGTCAGACGATGCTGAAGGATTACGGCCCATTTCTCCTGTAAAACCGTGATAAGCCTTCGAGTGTGTTCTCTATTGGCACGGGTATACAAAGAACGCTTTAGCTGGTCCGAAAAGATGCTCTAGGGATTGAGGTCTGGCGAATTTGTAAGCCATTATTGAATATCATCACAAGGAAAGGGTGCGTTGAACTGCCTTTCCTTTATGTGGACTCGCTTTGTCTTCTTTGAAGACAGAAGCATTACCATAGGCAGCAGGGGAGCATATGGTACAGCATGTGGACGAAGAAGTTCCACGACATGCCAGTCAGCATTCAAATTTCAGACGATCTAATAAGTGCCATAAGAAAGTAATGTCAAGAGTACACTAAAAGTGTGTTGGATACACACATTACTGAACAGTACTCAACTTTTAGGTTAACTGTTTGTCACTCAATTGAAGAAATGGTATCACTTTTGTAATTTTTGAAAATGCATCTTTTTGTCTTTGGTCTGCGCTAAGTCAGCCATGAAGTAAAGGATGTCTCTAATTTTCACACAACAGTTACCTAACAATTATTCAAATATCGTTAATTAATCAAGTCTTTGACAAAATTCCTACAGAGGAAATTATGAGCGGCTGTTTAGAGGGGGATTTACTTTTTGTGTTGTGCTTATAACCAGGTCAGATCAGAAAAGAAGCGAAATCGATGTCTGAGGTCAAGATTGTAATTACTACTCTGTAATGTGATGATATCAACCAGATAGCTAGGAGCACGGTTATGGATATATTGAAAGATATAAAAAAATAAACTAAAATTGATCCTTTATTTTACTTGAAGCCAATGCAAAGTATCTATTATCCTTATCGCAAGCAAAAGCAAGCAAGACGCGCTGCCTTCCTTGGAAGTGCTGCAGGTGTCTTAGATGACTATAAATACGTGCATTAACGAATTGGCATAGTCCAACGTAGAATGGACCAACTCTGTGACAGCAATGTGGCAAGCATTCTGTGAAATGAGCCTGTGTATGCACAACCGAGGGCGAGGTGGCCGAGCGGTCTAATTCGCTAATCCGTCGGCAGGGTATACGATTGACCGTCGTACTCAAATACTCATTGGTCATACTCAAAAAGTTCCTACAAAGTCGGAAATTGCAAACTCGCGCAGCATAAAAATTGTAGTGTGATTATGGAATTTCTCCTTGCTACATTGCACAGAATGTGCAGGTATATGTAATGGGTGCCCGGCACCGCATGGTTCGGAGAGTCATGTAAAGCGTTTGGTCCCGTGTATCAGAGGAGTCCATCCTAAGCACGTAAAAAGTTGCAGAACTCGTCGATAAGAGTGGGTGATCATTCTGGGTCTGCTACCTGCACTTATCACTCTAGGTACCAGAGTCCATTCCAACGTACACTGGGCCAGCGTGGAAGGGTAGGCCTTAATCCAATTGGATTAAGCAATGGTAACATGTTGAGGCTTTCGTCCTGTAGTGGACTGATATGGCTGATAGTGTTGATGATGATGATGATGATGATGATGATGATGATGATGATGATGATGATGATGCCCAACATGTTCCGAATATGGCAATTGACCGCATTACTACAAACAGAAACACACTGTGTGAACTTTCCTAAATTACACCAAGTTTATTACAATTTCAGATGTATCACAATTTCAGATGTTTAAAGTTAATCATTTAGGATTGTAGTTGAGGACCAATCAAAATAGATTTAAATTAGATCATATTTGCCTTAGATTCGATCATAATAGATTTGAATTCAAATCTAATATGATTGAATGTTAATATAACAGAGATTAATTTTAAATCCTAACATTGATTGGTCCCTGTAATATAGAGTGTAACACATGATTTGGGATCGATACAAATGGTACAGGGTGATAAAAAATTCAACACCTGCCAATATCAATGTTTTGTCATGTGTTTATTGGGTCACCTTACATCACTTAAATATTTACAAGAATAGATAGAACACGGTTATCTGCAAAGAGAATAAACTTTCTTTTTCCTTGTTTTCCTATAAGATCGGCATTCAAAATATAATATTTTTGAGGAATAATTTGTTTACATACAAACGAATGTTAGCTTAATAACGAGGACGCGGGTGAAAAGAACATGTATGCCTACCTTTTCCTTTCTAGAATATTGGTTCCCTGAGGAGTCATCTATTTTTGTCCAAATATCAAAAAGAATCTGCTGTACGATGTCATCATGCCCGCCTTACAAGTTACAACAAGAGGAAAATAAAGATAAAATCGCTTTTGGCAGTCAGAAATGAAAATGATGACGATACAAAGTTTATAATACTCAGTGTGCAAAAAATAAATTAAACCTAGAAAAGCAATAGAACAAACTCAAGATGATTAACTTAATTTAGAAAATGTATCATTTTATCAACTAAATCTGTAAATTATCTCTCTTTCTTTACTCCACATTTCGTCCTCACCTTTGCCTCCCCCTCCCTCGAAAGTAAATGTACATACCTTTGCAAGCTGCTTCAATTGGGTCATATTCGGGAAGGAATGTATAATCTGAAAGATCTTCACCGACTGCACGTCTCAGACGTTTAATAAACACTTGAACACACTCCGAGTTACCTTCACTGCAAGCAAACGCCAGACTTGACTGTATAGGCTCAGTAAATATTGCTGTAAATTTAAACCGTTTAAATACATCATTGAGTAGAGAGGTTTCGCAAGGTCACGGAGACGGATATGAGCCACCACTTTTTACGATCTATGTGACCTGTATTCGTGATACACATGATTTGAACATGGAAGAAAGAGATAAGAAGGAACCACATCGACTTCCACCATCCGATTTTATTCTGTTTATCCATTCACCCGCACAAAAGGGATTGATTCAACAGCGACCCTTTGATCGTAATCCCTCTGCCGCAATCGATGATCGGCGAGCAATCATTACTGGATATTCTTTTTGAAAACTCTATATACGGACCTAAAAGTGCAAAAGTATATTGCATATTACAACATGTTCCGGCTGTCTCCGGTGTGTATTTGTTGCTGTTTTCGTTAAGTGTTTGTACTTCGTTGTGCGTTCAGCTTTAGTGACCAAGACTGCCCAGTGTGAGAAATATTAGGGACGCACCATTAGACTTCAAGGGGGTTTAGAAGTTTTCTAAAAAAAACTTCACCCACCATATGAGCAAAAAAAACCCTTTACCCACTTTCCAATAAAAAAACCCTTTACCCACACCTTATAAGAGGGTTAAAAAAAACTTGCACGTACTCACCCCGGCAGCTTGATATACGTACTATCCATCAACCCCTTTCAACAAAATGTTAACCCATCAACTATATTTTACTTTTTAAAACCGTTGATCATAGCTATAAGCATTATTTCAAATTGTTTCTATCAAATTTGCATGGGAAAATGTGTTTTGGAAACCAAATATCGCAAGGGTTCCGCGCAAAGAGCTACCCTCCCGCACCCTCCCCCTCCCCAGACAGCTTGATATACGAACTCTGCATGAACACTTTATGCTTCATTCAAACAAAATTTAACGCATCAACTATATTGTACTCTTTGAAACCTCTTATCACACCTATAACCATTATTTCAAATTATTTTCTATCAAATTTGCATGGGAAAATGTTTTTTGGAAAGCGAATATCGCAAGGGTTCCGCGCTCACCCCAGACACCTTGATATACAAACTATCGAAGAACACTTTATGCTCAATTGAAGATTGAAGATAATTTGCAGTGAGATTATACCCCTTGTGGGACTTGTTCTCAATACATGATAGAAGATACACATTTAAAATAGCCAATATACAAGAAAAATGACACTTGTGATACTGCAAGAAAAAATACACACTTATGGTTATTTTGCCGATATGTTAATTTTTCCTATTTGTATCATTGAACCAGTCACAATCACAACTGAATTTGTACCCCTAGCGGGACTAGAACTTGATTATTGTGAATTTGATGCCCCAGCGATAGTCCCGCATTTGCAGCTAGTCCCTCTTTTTTTGGAACGAGCATGGGTTCCCGACCAACATCCAAGAACCCCCCGAGCGTGTTGACCGGTTTCCATGTAGGCCGCCATATGTTGGAGTGTTTTCTTCGCAGCATTCATCGCGTGCTGATTCGCTTATTCCCGATGACCCGGAATCTTTACGCAATGAAGAAACAACCACGAACTGCGAATTTTCTCGAGCGAGAAAATCGGATTATCCTCGGAAGGGCCACTTGTGAGAATATGAATAACAATTGCAATTATAGGGCGGCAGATGGATTGGTAAAAGCAAAGTGAGTCGTTGTGCTTCCTTCTTATCTCTTTCTTCTATGGTCAAAGAAAAGTGGGTCGTTGTGCTTCCTTCTTATCTCTTTCTTCCATGACTTGAAACAAGCAAGTGACGGTACTGGCTGAGATATACGTAAATGAAAAACGGTTTTCATTTTGAACCACGCTCAAGTGGGAAATGGTGCCCAACTTAATTAAGTTACATGACATCGCACTCCAGCAAGTAACCATGACGCACTGAGAAACTATAATTTGTTTGCGCAGCCACGTGAACGGTTACGGCTATCATATCCGTAACCGTATCAGTACGCGAAACGTACTAATATTATTTCATTTATAATGATTATGGAACATTGCCAACGAACTCAAAGACAAATCTTGGTTGATGTTAGCGGCAACCAGTAGCCCGTACTTGACCTTTGTCCTAACTTGACTTAACAATGAAGCTCAATGAGTTTCAGATTAGAAACACGTAACCCATATTGGTCGTGGTGTTTGTTTGCTTATTTACCCTTGCCACAAGTGCAGTTTCCGTACTAAAACTACAGTGTGAGTCAACTTCAACGTTATTTCCATGTCAACTCATTTTCCATGTCAAAAAAACTTAACAAATGTTTTGAACAGCTCCTCTGGTTTCTTTTGGTACCATTTTTAC
>JAMKCH010086652.1:0-11507 GCA_023653785.1 Ophioderma brevispina | reverse complement strand
CGGAATTAAGGAAGAGCTAAGGTCGACAGGGTGTGACCTGGGGTCACTGGTCGAGACCATTTCTCTTTAGGGGTGTTATTATGGTAATTTGGGGCATTCCACTTCTCAGAAGGGAAATGCATGTGTTTCAGTCAACATTGGAAAGGAAATCAGGCTTCAGTTAGATGATTTATAAAACATGTGTTTTTGAATAATTTAACCTTTTATTACCTTTTGAAATGCTGGTCGAGGTCAAGTGATCTTTGCCCAAAAGTCTAAGTGGTGATGTACAATGTGATCTACTTTCCTGTCCATATTGTGAAGACTTAAGAATCAGCTTAACTATATTGAACTGTATGCCAAAAAATGATTAAATGATGAAATGTACCTTCAATAGCATTCATTAATTAACCCATTTTGTCATTTTACAGTACTTTTCCGGATAACTATTGGGACAAATTTGTGAAGAAAAAGGTAAGTAGAATTACTGAGTTCACTTTACTTCAAATTCCTTGTACATTTTAAAGTTTTATTCAATTTCATGTGAATTCAAATATGCATACCTGAAATTCATTAACGTCACCTTTTTGTGTCCGTGTGGCTGTGAATTTGAGCAGCATGTTCAGTTTGAGGGAGTCACAGCGTCAAAGGTGTAGTTGGGGCACAAAACCTGGCAATATAACCCCGAGGACTCCCTGCTGCTTTTTTAAACAGTAACTATACTCCATTTCCCTACCTCCATGCAGTGACGTCAGCGCAAGATTTGATGGTCCCACCAGTAAACCGCACGCACTGGCTTAAATGATGGCGTTTTTATATGCACGCACAAAAAAGGGCATATCTTGAAGCGTGCGTAAAAGCTGCGTCAAGGTTATGACATCACTGCACGGAGGTAGAGAAATGGACTAAAACTTAAACTTGGAATATGATTATCTGCAGGTTGTCAGTAAATACACAGAACAGGTTGGAGAAGGTGAATTGATGTCGATGTTGGGAATGGAAGGCGATGAAGGAGGAAGCTCAAAGTCACAGGAAGGTCTCATGGGAGCTTTGTAAGTAATCAGTCTTGCAAGTTAAAAAACTGTTAAATAACCATTTTGGTTCCTTATAGTGTTTATCGGGTATGAATACCACAACTTTACAGGTTTAACAGCACAGTGCGTTCAGTTTTCTAGGGGACTGGTCATTGGTGGCACTTGCTGTCACCCAATGACCATTGTTTAAAGTATTTCTAAATGATTTTTAGCCCAATCTTTGTCTTTAAAATATACGAAAATGAGTGTTTTGATCATGGTAATTTGATTGAACTTTGATTTTTTTCACTGCTTGACCCCCATTTTTGGTCTTCCCACAATAAAAAGATCTCTTCTATGTGGAGAGTAGAGGTTGGGGGTCAGATGGTACATCTTTAGTATGAGGAAATAACCCGGGAGCTAGTAGACATTTGTAACACATCTCAAGTACAAAAGGTTTGAGTGATTAAATATGTTCACAGACTGACAGGGACCCCTAAAACGTGATTCTTAAGTGCAGCAAATGGTACCTTAAGGAGAGGGAGCAAAGACAAATTTGTACAGGGGTCAAATTTTTAAATTGATCCAATCATGTTGAAAAGTTCAACGTCCATTGCATTCAATGGGGCTTGACCTTGTTTCCCCTCTACTTCGTTAAGCAAGCATTTGAAACACTCAAAACTATTCCTTATTTTAATCCTATGAGCTCCACCAATAATTTGCACCATTTTTTATCCAAATCGGAGCAACTTTAAAATTTGACCCCTGTACAACTGAAATTTACCCTTTTTATTGATTTTTGCTGTTTTTAGCCTGTAGCTCTTAAACTTTACGTTGTAGATAGTACAAACTATACTTTTTCTGAATCCTTATGGTTAGACAAATAACGTGGTATACTTTTCAACACGATTGGATCAATTTAAAAATTTGACCCCTGTAAAACTTTGTCTTGGCCCCCTCTCCTTAAGGCACCATTTTTGGCACTTAAGAATCATGTTTCAGGGGTCCCTGTCAGGCTGTCAACATATTTAATCACTCAAACCTTTTGTACTCGAGATGTGTTACAAATGTCTGCTAGCTCCTGGGCTAAAATGAAAATACAAGCATTTGATGAAGTGAAACTAATTAGTGGGCAGCCTGACCAGCTCGGCTTAATTTCAAAGGAACTATACCCCTCCAATTTTTGTGTCGCCTGCCTTAACGCAGGAAGACCCATAGGGATCACTTTGTCCACTGTTCTTTGTTGATGATGTAGTCTGTTGTGAAAAAAGGTTAACATTTGCATGTAGTCTGTTGTGAAAAAAGGTTAACATTTGCATGTAATATCTGCATACTTTGATGGATGTAAACCAAACTTCAGTCATAGGTGCAACATGGGATCCCTCAATAGACCATTTGCATGATCCCTAGAATACATCTCGTATTGTGCCCATTTCCATCCGGGAACTTGTACCAGAGTTCATGTTTACAAAACAAAAATTGTTGTTCGTTCGCGTCGCCGAACAGTGGCTAAAATTACAATACAAAGTACCTTTTCACGTGAAGTTAATCTTACAAAAATGTAGAAGAATATCTAAGGAACAAAAAACAATCGAGGCAATGGTGTTGAAATTCACGACAAAGTGATATTTTCGATCGTAACTGTGCCCTACTTGTCACCTGCCGGACAATTACACGACTATAGTGCAACGTCACAGATAGATTAAGTTTTCTGGTATTCTCATTACGCTCTTAACCGTATGTTTTTTAGCCGACTTGAGGCTGGTACAAGTTCCCAGATGGAAATGGGCACAATACGAGATGCATTATGGGGATCGTGCAAATGGTCTATTGTTGATTAGGTCAAAGGTCACATACCAAGGTCAACAGTCACATACCAAGGTCAATGGTCACATACCAAGGTCAAAGGTCACAAGTTGTAAGATAGGCTGGAAATGTAAAATTGACCTCAATTGAAAAGTTGAAGTTCAATTGGAACCAAACTTGGTTTATGGATATTACACTGAAACCCTCATTTGTTTATGAGGTCAAAGGTCACATGAGGCCTACCATTCACAAACCGCGACGGCAGGCGACACTGGGGTCCGAGAATGTATTTTTAATCTTTAGGTTTCCTTTGGCAATCAATTTTCTTGAATTATAAGTGCTACAAATCAATATCTTTGCAGAGAATTTACATAGATGTACTTTAATTTATGAACCATTATGTTACCTTTAGGAACATAATTTTAATTGTGAGAAAAAATAGTTTTACCCATCCTAATGTATATTGCAATTAATCCACAATCCAAAATGGGCACTGTGCACTCCCCAAACAGGAAAATCAGACTTGGGAATTAGATCTATTACCTTCTTTGGGAATTAGATCCATTAACTTCTGACCACTGTGGGTGCCCTTAAATCCATAACCTTCTGATTGGTATTGATTCCTGAACCACTAGGCCAATAGCTCATCGCTTCTTAAAGCAATAACAGCACATTTTTGAAGAGCACCCCCAATTTTCAGAATTTGAGATTATTGTACAGTTGTGCTGGTAATTGTCTAGGAAACTAAATGCTCAAAAGTGTGTATATTTCATAAAAGAAGCAATTTTGTAATTAGAATCAGAATAATCCCACATTGTAATTTAACAGCGGAAATGGAAACGCCAAATATCTGTCTGTCCATTGTGAAAATAGTGCCTTCTTTTGCGATACATAGACATGTTCGAGCTTTACCATTCACAGGTATAGTTTGCTAGCCAGTTACCAATGCAACTGTGCAAAAATCTCAAAATTTATGGAAAATTGGAGGCACTCTTCCAAAAATGTGCTGTTATTGCTTTAAGTATAACTTTCTCATACTCTTACAGATTAAGTACAGTAGACTGGAAATATCAAGTATGGAAGTGTGGTGTAGTTTTCACCGATAAGGTAAGACTGTGGGAAGAAAGTAATATGTTCAAAATTATGTGAGCAAATAATTGTGAAATGAACCAATTGAAAAAAGTGAAAAAGTTGCATTGTATGTATACACAATCAGATTCTTACTTGTGGTTAACCCACTACATTCAGCTACTTCATGTGTACTCTTAGCTCTACTCACCCTTTAAGCCATTATCAATGTAGGACTTGTTAAGGATTTGTAAGATACACAAGTCACTGGGCAAAGTAGATATAATTCCGTAGCAGTGCTTATTATGTAGTATAATCTTCAAGTTACCTCCCAGGTGCCTGACAGGTACACTGATTCCACCAACCAGTAGCAGTGCCACTGCCGCTTGCATTCCACTCTCAGCTTGCTTTGTAGACAAAACTCTGCCCCACAGAGGTGCCAAATATTTTTTTGTTTTTTACTCGCTTATGATATTTCTTAAACTTAGTAAGGATAATAGTTATGTTGAGTATCACTGAAAATTCATTTATATGCCTTTTCATAAAAAGAATTAAATATGTATGACCTAAATGTTAAATATATAAAATCACTAAATTGATAATATTGAGGTTGAAGTTTTGTTGCCTGTGACTACTCAAAAGTACTTCATATATGGGTGCACTGTGGTGGAATGTTGGAATTCTTTTGTATATGATAAATTGAACAAAAGAACTCCACATTTCATGAACAAGTAGACACATCACGTATGGGAGGTAAACCTCCCGACTGTGTGTGTGTATGTGTGTGTGTGTGTGTTTGTTTTCACCGACAAACGAGGACACAACCTTGACTTTTCCCCCATAAACCGAGAACACACAAATTTTCGAGGACGTCCTCGATTGGCAGACAGTGCCATAGAGATGTAAAACTGTGTTAAAACCCATAGGTAGGGGGGTCCGCAGTTGTAGGTCTACAGTCATGTCCGCACTTCTCCGTGAAAAGTCAAATCTCTGTGTAAAAGTCCACGGTGAGGCGATTAACTGTCAGATGTGTGTGTCGTCAGTTCTGCTGTGAAAAGTCAGGTCTTATACACATGTCCTCGGTTGTCGGTGAAAACGTGTAGGTGTATGTGTATGTGTGCGTGCGTGTGTGAGAGTGCGTGCATGCGTGCATGTGTAGATGGATGAACACCCCTACTTCTGTGGCCTGTGATATGGTACCCTTCTGGATGGGTACTTGGTACTTCAGAGGTACTCTCACAAAGAATCTGGCTGTGTATGTTTTTCTTTGTAAATTTGTAAATAACCATATTGTCTTGTATATTTTCTTTGCAGTCATTCCTGTACATAGCTTGGTACTTGCTCTTCTCCATCTTGGGTCATGTCAATTATTTCTTCTTTGCGGCTCACTTACTGGATGTTGCCATGGGATTCAAGACTCTCAGAACTGTGCTTCAGAGTGTCACCCACAATGGCAAACAGGTCAGTCAAGGGTCAAATGGCAGCATGCTCTGCAAATTCCCAGTGCTTGCTAAGTTTATATAATATATACAAATTCAAATCAAACCTTGTTGTCAGTAACAACTCACAAGTAACAAAATACAGTAAGTAAGGATGATTTAATTTAAGCTTAGGCGACAAAAACAACATGTTTTACAGGTGAGCGGACCTTTCAAGTAGGGTCGGTCGGGCAATTTTTTTTCTTTCTTTTCTGGAGGTCAAAATTGGCCTAAAATAGCCCAAAAATTTGAAAAATCAAGAGAAAAAATTAAAAATTTTTTACAAATTTTCTTTAAAAAATTAGCCAAAATTGATAAATTTGGGCTAAAAATGGCTGATTTTACATGATTTTGGAAAAACTAAAAAAAAATTCTGCAAAACTGAAATCAGGGTCGGTCGGGCCCGTAAAACTTTTTTTTTTCGTCGCCTTATTAACTTTTTTCTCAACAAATTTTAAGGCTATTCTTGCATGACAATGGCTTTGACATCTGTTAAAATGTTCACTCCCTATGTCTGATGTAAATTTTTAACAGAACAGTAACAATAGCCCAATATCAACTTGACCTTTACCCTTTCCCACGATGCAGTTGGTGTTGACAGTGATGATGACGGTGGTAGTCATCTATATCTACACAGTGTTGGCCTTCAATTTCTTCCGAAAATTTTATCTGAAAGATGGAGATGAAGATGGTGACGTGGAGTACAAGTGCCACAACATGATGACAGTAAGTTTAAATTTAGCAAGAAAAGTTTACCAAATTAAAGTGTTCTTTTATCATATATGCTATAGTACATTTATCTTTCTCAAGTCAGTGACGTCAGTGCAATATTCAGTGACCGCAGCATTTTATTGTTGTCATTGTAGCGAACAATTTAAGAGTTGAACACAATTTATCAATCTAAGGGAAGCACTTTGTATGTAGAGTTAAGAAAATGACAAATGGATCAATTGTATCATCCAAAAGTATGAAATAGAAATCCATCAACTTTTAGTGCCCTACAGTATGAAGATTTATATCTATAAAATATCTACATGTCCTTCATGCTAATTTTTTGTCTTTCTTTTTTCAGTGTTTTGTTTTCCATCTGCACTCCGGTCTCAGAGCTGGAGGTGGTATAGGTATGTATATTCAAATGTTGTTAATACGAAAGTGCAAAATCAGCTCCTATAGCTTTGAGTAACATTTTGATGACTTTGGCCTTTGAATAATGGCCCAATCTGGCAGGTGGTCATTCTTATGTAATACCTTTTATACTACTAAAAATACTACAAAACTTGTAAGATCCCCCTGGCAGGGAGCAAGAGAATGGGGTCAAAGGTCATGACCTCACCACAATCGGAATGCACCACATATGCTCTTTCAGGCCAGGGGGATAAAAATGAAAATTGGGTGTTTGTCTGTGTATTTGTTAGTCCAGCTATGCATTTTGCCATGCTCTGATGTATTGATCTGAAATTTGGCATGGTAATAGAGGGCATCCATGCAAGGTTTATGGTCACATTTGCTAAGGGCCCCCCTTGGGATCAAAGGTCATCCAGAGGGGTCATTCAGTGGTGTTACTTATGCGAAGAGCAGATATTCCACTGGTAATAAACACAATCACAAAATAAAGTTGTATATGCAATAATGAATAGTGCCACCCCCGGGAGTGCCACTGTGAGGAGATTCCCTGTCTTGTGATCCTGGACCATTGTTACCATTATTTGTGGCCAAAATCTTCAAAATGCATTGCGAGTATACCTGTAAAACACCCATGGGGGAGCGTTAAGCCATAGGTCTTGTGTACAGAGAGCCACAACTGTACATGTACATCGCAGCCAGTTTCGCAAAAAAGGTAGGGTAAAAACCCCCGACTGTTCCTAATACGCCCCCAGCCTCAAAGTGCGCCATGTTAGGAGCATCCGTATCATGGATACACATGGCCCCGGATCAGCTTACTCAGCTGAATAAATCCTGGCACCACCACAAGCCATTACCAATGATTTGTGGATATGCAAAGAAGAATTTTAAATTAATATTGGTCTACCAAAATGGGATACATTTTCACTCATTCATTTGTCCTAATATTTCACAGGGTAAATGAGAAAAATAGTAGCTTCAGATACTAAAATTTTGACCACCTCCAGTAAAATCCAGGGTTCTGGGAACGAGGCTATTAGTGATCGAGCCATGGACCTTTAAAATAGGAATTTGAAAAAAGGTATTGGCCGGTATTCACAAAGAATTTAGTCCTGGCTTAACTTTTAGTCCAGGACTACTACTAGAAGGACCTCTAAAAATTCATCTTCTCTCCTATAGTAGCTTTTTCTGTTGAAAATACAAAGAGAAAGTACAGGTACACACTCAAAGCTGAGAACTTATTTCAAATTGTTTCTCTTTCATATTCTTTTTTTTAAAATAGGGGTCTTTCTTGATGGACTTTGTCCTGGACTAAAAGTTAAGGCAGGTCTAAGTTCTTTTGTGAATACCGGCCATTAAATTTATGTCAGTCATGATAAACTTGTGTTTGAATTTTGTTGAACGAGGCAATCACATTGAGGTTTGTGAGGGAAAGCGTACGTTGTGAAATGTTCAATTGTATTCTATTTACTCATTTTTAACTTGCAGCTGACGAGATTGAGCCACCAGATGGAGATGATTACGAGGTCTACCGTATCATCTTTGACATTACTTTCTTCTTCTTTGTCATCGTCATTCTCTTGGCCATCATTCAAGGTATGTAGGATTTCCAGTCTCGGTTTTGTTGTTTGACTAATTTTAGTTTTGTAGAGGATTGGTGGAATGCTTTCCCATGCCTATACCACTCTAAAGCAACATAGGAACTAAATTTAAATTTTTGGCAATTATTTTTAAAATTTGGGATTTTTGACCAATATTCTATATTATAATAGGCCACGTGTATTGGTCTGTCTGGATGTCTGTCCGCCTATTTTCTCAGAGGCCGGTGGGTCATACGGTCCCGAAACTTGGTGGGTGGGTGTAGCTTAGGCCGGGCCAGATCAAGTTCGATTGGTTAGTGGATCAAAGGTCATCGGGGGTATTCAAGGTCAAAGGAGGAATTCAAGGTCAAAGGAGGTCAATGAGGTAAACATTGGTTTTTCGGAGACCGAGGGTCGCATGTTCCAGAAACTTGGTAGGTGGGTGCCCCTTGACCATCCAAAGACCGAGTTGGTATTGGTTTGTGGATCAAAGGTCATCAGGGGTCATTCAAGGTCAAAGGAGGTCAAATGGGGTAAAACGTTGGTTGTAGGACATGAAAATGGGTGGAGGGCGGGTTCCAGGGTTGATTGTGATGCCAAAATTTTAAAGGTCCAAACAACAAGGTCCATTAGGTGGTTAAACATTGGTTTCTCTGAGACTGAGGGTCACAGTTCCATGTGAAACTTGGTGGGTGGGTGCCCATTGACCGGCAAACCAAAGACGAGTTTGTATTGGTTTGTGGTGGATCAAAGGTCATCAGGGGTCATTCAAGGTCAAAGGAGGTCAAATGGGGTAAAATTGATGTTGGACATTGAAAACTTGGAGGGTGGGTGATTTTAGCCGAAAAATGTTTAATGGGCACGACCCCCCAAAGAATCATGGGGGGTCATCAAGGTCAAAGGAGTTCAAAGGGGTTAACTTTGGTGTATCAGCTGAAGATTTTAAAGGTCACGGCCAAGGTCATTTTTTTTTTTTTTTCAGGGGTCATTCAAGGTTAAAGGAACTGCGAAAACCCGAGGGTCACTCAAGCCGGTGATCGGCGGAAAAATCCGGGGTGGGACTGCTAGTCTATATTAATTTGGTCAGATTTTGATTAAAAATAGCAAAATTTTCCCAGTATAATTGCATGTCATGACCAGAACCTTGTGGGTGCAAGATGTTTCACCAGTGAAAGTAAGGTTTGGAACTCACCAACCTATAAAAGGACATAGTTGGTTTTCCAAAGTTTAGCCTTCTGTTCATTCATTATTCGGTTTGATCATTGATGCCTTTGGCGAGTTGAGAGATCAGTTGGAACAGGGTTCAAAGAAGACATGGAGGTAGGTTGCAGTTAACAATCTGTAATTCTAAGTTGAATTCTCATCAGTCTATTATTTGCATTTCTTGTTTATGATGATAAAATATTGTTGTTGCACACAATCTTGTTGTAGTTAAACGCAAAATAACCGATAACTGAACAAAAATGGAATTCATTATAATTATAGTTCCTTCAATTTTGGAACGTCAACTACCTTGTCATTTCAGAGAAAAAAGGACCCTTGAGACTTTCTTCTTAGGGTCTGCTTCAATTTGTTAAAATGGCTCAATTGTAAGCAAGTCGTTTTATGTGGAAAAGTTTTCAAAAAAAGTTGAATGCAGTGGACATTAGTCAAGAACTTACTCACCACCCCCCCACTAAATATGAGTGTGGTAAATCTAGAGAAAATTGTATGTTGCCGGCCTAAGCAGGAAGACACATAGGGATCACTCACTTTGTCCACTGTTGTCAACCTCAACTTTGTTGATGTTGGTGTTGTTGCTGCTGATTGGTGTGGTTGATGTGTGAAAAAGGTTAACCATTTTTGCCTGATTATCACACAGTACTTTGATGGATTTAAACCAAACTTGTTGGGTTCACAGGTGCAACAGGGCAACGCCATTTTGTATAAGGTCAAAGAAGGTCTTGTGAGCGGTCAGTTGTAAAAAGGCTGAAAATGTAAAATTGACCCTCAATTGTAAAAGTAGTTCAATTAGAACCAAACTTGAGGTCATAGGTGCAACATGTGATCCCTCATATGTTATGAAAGTCAAAGGTCACATACCAAGGTTCAAAGGTCACATACCAAGTCAAAGGTCACATATCAAGGTCAAAGGTCATGTGAGGTCAAGGTAAGACAGGCTGAAAATTAAAATGACCTCATTTGAAAAAGTTGCAGAAAGGTCAATTGGAACCAAACTTTGTTATGGAGTTACATGCAAAACCCTCATTTGTTATGAGGTCAAAGTCACATAAGGTCAAAGGCATTGTTAGGCCTGTCATTCACACACGCGATGGCAGGCGACACAAGCGGTCAAGGATGATGTTTTTTGTTTTATGTTTGAATCGCTGGGATGTAACCGTCAAATCAAACAATGGATTGAGAGAGGGACAGATTTTCAGGGAAATGGCGGCAGTCCCCATTGCAGATGGGAGGTTGTCGTTGTGGCTGTCAACCCATTTTTAAGGCAAAATTTTTTAACATTTTGAAGGCTTTGGTAAAGTTTTCTGAAAGTATTATTAAACTTGGATGGGAAGAGTGATTCTTTTCGAAAAGGGAACTGGGTCAATTGAGCCTGACAAATTTTGCTAGATGTTTATTTCTTTGTGTGAAAATGTGTGTATCTGTAGTATGTTTTGGTTATTAATATAGGTAAATCTTTTGAGATTGAGCTTGGTACAAACATTTTAAAATGTTTTAAACATTCAAGTTTTTTCAGACACAAATGCTTCATTGTGGTAGAGGGAAAGAGTATTTTGATCTCAAGTGCCGCATTGGGTCGAATCCCAACAAGAAAAGAGCACGATGCTTATCCAATTACATGTAAGTTCACTCCACCTGATATTGCAATTGATTACTGACTTAGATTGCTGTTTTGTCGCAAAATTAACATTATCTTTAAAAAGGCACATGGAGATTTTTGAGGATATGAATTCTCCAATTTGTACTTGTCACTTGATTGGTTGTGTAGAACACCCTACCGATTTCATTTGAGGTTATAGACAAAAAGTATTAAAAAGAAAAAAATAAAAAACTTAAAAAACTGCTTTGAAACTTTTGCACTGTATGTGTCATCAGTTCCCATAGAAAAGCATAGCATTGATTTTCTATTGACTAATTGTGCATGAGAGAGAAATTCT
This sequence comes from Ophioderma brevispina, assembly GCA_023653785.1. Taxonomy (NCBI): domain Eukaryota; kingdom Metazoa; phylum Echinodermata; class Ophiuroidea; order Amphilepidida; family Ophiodermatidae; genus Ophioderma; species Ophioderma brevispina. The sequence continues at coordinate 303 of JAMKCH010086652.1, read as the reverse complement.
AAATCATAATCTTAATGATCTTACTACATAATGACAGCGGCTGGGATTCTGAAAGGGAGACTAACTTTAGACCTGGGCTTAAACCAGGGTAGTCCTACAAGAGGGACTTTTTCCTTTCAAAAATACGTGAAAGTTAAATTAACAGGTAAGAAAATTCCTCATGGATGGGCTGGTACAGCCCATCCATGAGGAATTTTCTCACAGTTGTTACAGTCCCTTTTAGATAGGTTGTAAGAACAAAGGTCCTTCCTTGTAGGACTAAACCCTGGTTTAACCCAGGTTTTAAGTTAGTCTCCCTGTTCA
>JAMKCH010086651.1:0-10550 GCA_023653785.1 Ophioderma brevispina | reverse complement strand
GCCAAACTTATTGCATGCAATTTCTAGCACAAAGGTCTGATGAAAAGGTCATTGACACTTCAAATCTTTCATCAATCTACCTGATTATACATATAGTTAGGAAAAGGCCTTTCTTCCGTTTCCTGTTTTATACAATATAATTTAATCTTACACCATAAACTAGAGACAAAGGGTAACAGTGAATTAAAACTGATATACACGAACATTACAAATGACAGCACTGACGTATAATTGTATTACCTACATAAACATTACTTTTAAAGGCGCAACAAGAGATTTTGAGACACCCAAATATTGTGTCATAAGAGTAATTTCGTAAAGATTAGACACTCAATACATTTTTTACCTTGTATTTCGCTACAGAAATGTCTTAAAATAGAGAAAAAAGGTGATTTTGATTTGCTATGATTCAATATAAATCACAGGCTGAATTTCGTATTTGCTCCTATACGAAATTAGAAATTTCAAAATTTTTGTACCAAGGAAACATATCTCAGCTTAATCCTTTCAGATGGGTATCTTTTTGATAGAAAGCTTTACATCAGGACAAAAATCAGTACTTTCGATTTTTTGAGGGACACCTGATATGTGAAATCTTTTGTTGCACCTTTAAGCTCTACCTTGAAGAAATAACCCTTTTGAATTGTGCACCATAATTCATTACAAAATGTCAATTCTATATACCAGCATGCATTTTTAATAAGTTAGGTGAAAAAGATATTATCTAACTACATAGATATCAGTTATGTATCAATAACTATATAAGAAGTTATATACAAAAAGTAGGAAAATAGGATCTTGCATTAAAAAAGAGAGAAAGAAATATAGAAATGCATATATCAGAAAACTATATACATGTTTAAGTTTCTCCCATTCCACACATAATGCTTCATGATTTTAATGTTTGTTCACCAGTTTTCCACAGATTAAATTTTAAAATTTTGTTTACAACTTTTTCCATAGTGGTTTAAAGTTAATAGACATCCCCCACCTTGTTTTGCAGCCGATTTATATTGTCAAGGTGCCTATATATAGAAAGCAAATTTTCTCAGTGTGTATCCAGTTTTACATGTTTGGGAAGGCGTTAAGCATTTTTGTTTTTATTTTTTAACATTCAGAGTTAATTATTTCATGTATAAAAATATTTAAAATGACAAATCATTGTTTATAAATGAGGTTTTTGTCTGAATATTGTGTATTTTTTATAAGTTTACCTCATAACACAAGATTACTTTTTAAACAAAATTTCAGGTGAATTTGATAAACAAAAATATGCAAATGAGCTCATTATCATGAAAAATATGCAATCTCTATGTGCCAATCTGTAAGCAGACGACACATGTAAATTTGGCTCTTCCATTTAAAATCCACCCACCCAATAGTTAGTCTTTCCTGGGGAAGGCCGGCTGGTGCATGCAAAGTCTGAACATAAAAAGGTGCTTCCCAGTGGATTGCAACAGAATTAGTATTTTTAAATATAAGACATTTGTATTTGATAAAAATACAGCTTCCCTGTAACACTTGAGTTGCCTGCTGATCATGCAGTGAAAAGATGGGGTCAACGGTCACATAGAATCATTGTAGGTTGTACCCTTGCCAGATGAGGCTCAGGTCAGAGGGTCTTGTGACCATGTTCTTGTAACCTGAATTTACAACTACAGCCACGGCCGCAGCCTCTGTGGAAAAAGTTAACCCTATGCGTCTTCCTGCTACTGCTGGCAACACAAAAATACTGGTTCTGGTGCAATCCACTAGGAATGCGATGAATATTTTGAACCTAAGACTTACAGAGTAATCTATTGTTCTGTTTCCCACACAGCCCCCAATAGTTCATATTTTTTTCTGGAATCGGAAGCATGTTCCAGTTGTATAAGATTGTTTATGCATAATATACTAAACATGGTATACATATAACAGATACAATTCTGGAATTTAACAAGACTCCATTACTCTACCCTTTGTAATGACGACATGACAGCTTATATTATAATAGATGCAACAGTGGTGTACTTATGGGGGGGGGGGGGAAGTTGCCTCTCTGGCTCAAAAAAGAGGGGCGATATGGACCAAACTCTGTATTTTCTTCCTCTTCTATGGGGAATTTCGACCAATTTCAGCCGAAATTTGGGCAAAATTAATGTAAATTTGGCAATTTTGCACACTACAACAGCATTTCATCAAGTTCAGACTTAATTGGAACAAATCAACGAGACCACTTACAAATTTTGCCCCCTCTGGTGGGGCAACCTGGGAATTTTGCCCCCTCTGGATCGACTGCCTCGGTACGCCACTGATGCAATAATATAACTGATAAATTTATTTTCATCTGTATTGTGTTATTGTCTGTACATAATATAACACCACTGAACTTGAAATTTTATCAACAGATAAGACAATGTATGTCAGAGAAATTTCAGAGAAAATACCCTAAAACTTCTGAAAAATCTCTACAATCGCAACTTAATTCTTGAAATGGTCAAAACTGGGTAACATGGATGAATACAGATGGAAAAATAGAGGTACACTCTCTGTCAGAAAGCTTCAATGTGTCTTTGATATTGATCTAGCATCATTCTTACATTAATAACAAATTTGAAAAATAAAGAAACAATTATAGCATTGAAAATTTCAGTGATATGATCATGGTTGAACATAATCAAGGTGGGTCCCATAGCTGGCTCAAGAGTGATTAATTAGTAATGAAAAATAATTTATGTCAATAGATGGTTATAATAAAACAAATGAAAATCAATGATATGGGCATTTGTCGAACAATCACATGATTCATGATGGTTTTAGCTGTCAGATATGTAAAAATCACAAAATACGACATTTTTAAATATTTTTACATTTTGAATTTTCATTTGCAAACCCTACAACCTATTTCTGTTTTCTTTGCAGATTATGAAAGCTGATGTACTTTTACATGATTTCCCTGCTGCGGGTATCATAGAAATATTCATAATTTAAGATATGGACATTTTTTTCCAAAAATCACAATTTTTTGGGGAAAAATCCCATACCTTGAGTTATAAACATTTTCACATTACCTGCAGCAGGGAAATTGTGTCAAAGTACACAAGCTTTCATAATCTGCAAAGAAAATGGACATAGGATGTATGGTTTGCAAATGAAAATTCAAAATGTAAAAATATGAAAAAATGCTGTATTTTGTGATTTTTACATATCTGACAGCTAAAACCATCATGAATTATCCAATTGTTAGATAAAAACATATGTGATGTGATCAAGCAAAATGAGTCTGAAGTCGGTCAGATTCGATTTTTACTTTTCCATATAACTGTATGCACCATTTAAAAAGCTACATTTTGCCGAAACCCCCATTGAAATTGACCAATTCCTTCCACAGATATAATCAGTTGCAGGGTGGCAAAATCAATAGAAAATAAAAGACATTTTCTCCTTTGTTTGGCTATATCTCAAAATCAATATTTGCGACTTCCGACTCATTTTGCTTGATCACATCACATATACCATTGGTTTTCATTTGTTTTATTATAACCATATATTGACAAAATGGTTTTTCATTCCTATTTAATCACTTTTGAGCTATCTATGGGACCCACCTTAAAATAAGAAACAAGCTAAAATCAAACAAAATTCTCTCATAATCTTATTTTATGCAAATCAATTACATGTACATCTCATAGCCTTTTTATAGGGGTCGCTAAAATTTGGTTTAGGAGCTGAGAACATAATTTTTTCTTAAAGACATTGGAAGAAATTATATTAAAACCGTGATAACAGGGGAATCCAAGATAATATTAAAAAGGATTTTTGTTGTCCTAGCATGGGCATATACATTGTGAAACTAGTTGCTTATGGACTAAACTAGCAGGTGACAGTTTATTCCAAATGATGGCAGACAACTCTTATTCAATGTGGTAACACTCCAAATGAATCAAAACAGGTACAACAATAGACCAGAGGGGGTATTGAGTCCATCCCACAATGCACCAGTTTTGGGAAATTTCACCTCAATAAGGTCATGTGATCCCACTAAAATCCTATTCTTAAAATTACACATAAAAAGCCTGACTTTTATGCACAAAGCATTTATATTTTGGTATTTTTAACATGATAATGAAATGGGTCTTGAGGATTTTCTATCCATTAGTTTTGACATGTGTTTTGTACAGTACAATACGGGCACATTGCAATGCATTATGGGATTGGTTTAAAACACCCTCTAAGCAATATTTTGACCACACACCTCAAGTCATTCTGGGCAATTTGATGTGGGCTAGATTTGGGTGGTTTCATGGCCCATATATGATCTTATTCAGTGCACATTTTTTACAATGATTTTCACAACAAAACTCAAAAGCAAACCTTACAGTGAGATTGATTTACAAAATCAGCTTTTAGAATGACAAAATGTTGTTTGATAAAATATTACACATTGAGAATTTGTCAAGATTTTGTGTTAAACCAATGGCGGTATCAAAATTGGGAAGGTCTTGCCGTTTAGATTTTTCCAAATTAACAGGATCATTCGTGAGTTTCTTACACTGAAGGCATAGCCCAATGTTTAAATCCTATTAGACTTTTGAACACCTACACAACAATATTACATACCAGGAATTTTTCTACTCGGTGGGGGATTATCTCTAAATCCTTGTACAATGCAGTGGAAGAGCATGGCCTTGTGGTTAGGGTGCTTGCCTGTGGAGCAAATTTACCAAAAAAATCTTAAGAATCCTGGTGGGGACACTTGCTGGGATTTATTCGGGTACTCAATTCTGGATTTGATCTATACAAGCTATTGATTAAAAACAGAATACCACTCTCCTCCATGGTTCACTTGGAATTAGGCAAATGGATCACAAAAACATGACATCCTTGGGAGGGGACGTTAAGATGTCAGTCCCGTGTACAGAGAGTCACAACTGTACATGTACATCGCAGAAAGTTTCGAATAAAAGCAGGGTGAAAACCCGACTGTTCCCAATCCACCCCAGAACGTCCGTATCTTGGATACACACGGCCCTGGATCACCTTACTAGGCTGATAAATCCTGACACCATCACAAGCCATCATCAGTAAGCGTGTTTCTATTGAAGATCCTGCATTTAACCGGGAAATCTCTTACCGGGAAAGAGCAAGGAAAAGGTGGATAACGGTCAGTTTCTATTGGGCGCTATTTACCGGTAAATACTACCTGGCTGCTGTCGATCAACTCCACATAAAACTTTGCCGTCAAAAGGTTGTACACTGAGGTCAACGCAAAGCATTGTGGGTTGACTTTTTGTGATAGTAGGATTGATGTTGATTTCGACATTTTACAGTCGAAATTCAGAGGCAAATGATAGGTTAGATGGGTTAAATGTTCGTGAACGTCAGAGAAGGGTTCGAAGGTACATGTAGTTGTACAAGCAGCGAGAGGCGATGTACGTAAGATTGAGGAGGCATTGCCGAATCCTGTCCCTCATCTCTCTAGTCTACGCGTCCACATGTAGACCCTATCGTCGATCGTAATCACATGGTATTATCAATTTCCGTTTCCTCGCTTGCATGCACACTGCCGCAGAACGGAGTGTGTTTCTATTGGCATTTACCGGTAAGTGACACCGCTATTTTCCTTCCTCGAGAAGGAAAATTTTGCCGGGTTGATTTACCAGTTAATAGTAAGGGAGGTCAGTTTCTATTGAGCACATTTAATCCCTTATCCGTCTCTTTTCTGGTAAATGGTCCCAATAGAAACACACCTAGTGACTTGTGGATACGCAAGAAGAAGGTACAATGCACAAGCAGACTTGCTTCAGTTACTACCTCCCCACCCACTGATTCAAATGGCTCCTATACCTCTCTCTCAAAGAGCCTAACCCTATGTATAATTTATAAAATCAGCCAGTAGACTTCAGAAGGTTAAAGGTGCATTTCATGATTTCAGCACCTTCTGTTTTATTCATTGTTCATTAGATATCCTTGAGAAAAGCTTATGCCCAAAATTTGAGTTGATCCCGATCTTGCGGTTTTGTGTTATGAGCGATTGCTTATTTCCCACGGTCCCATAGCCATTGTGCTGTAATTTCTGTCCGTTTACGGACAGAAAATACAAAATTGTTTATTTCTTACGACCGAATTTACACGTAAGATTAGGTACACATGGATTACTAAGGCTAACGGTTCAGATGATATAAAAATCTCAACTTTTTTAGTTAAGTCGGGGGACGAGGTTGTGGATCACGAAATGCCCCTTTAAGTAGTCGTCACAGCCATAATACCCCCTTTCCCGTGTATATTACATGTGTGTTGTGTGTGCTCACATAAATACACCTATAAAATTATCAGTTTTGATAGCAAGTTGACAAAATGGATTTGTCCCCACTGTATAAAGGCACAAAATAAACTTTCAAGATGATAGAGAAGTGAAAGCCAAACTGTACTATGTGCTAACTGGATTACTACAGTCTACATTGTCAATACACTGTATGAAGAACAAGCAGTGGTGCGTTTGTTGGTTACTTCTCTCCTCCAATCAAGGCCAACAAAATTTTCTTGTAGTCTCCTGATGTATCGCCCTGGAAATGATAGTTTGAAAGAGCAAAATCATTAGATTCACTAGTATGGCTGTGGTCTAATAAAGCTGTTAAATGTGATTTTTTGTTTTATATCAAGGCATATTTAGACCACATAGATAAGGCTAGATATCGGATGGCCATCTTGATTCAACGAGCCCACTGGCAATGGCTTAAAGTTACCGCCCAAGCCTAGTATATGTACACCTTCCAGCATGGAAAAATGCACTTTCTTGTTGGTTTTGCCAGGCGACCCTCTATTATAAAATGATCCTTAAAGGTCCATGGCCCGAACGCTAACAGCCTCGTCCCCAGAAGCCCCAGATTTTACCGGAAGTGGTCAACATTTTGGTATCAGAAGAAATCTACTATTTTTCTCATTTACCCTGTGAAATCTTAGGGCCAAAGGATGTTTGGTTTGGAAGTTATGAGCGAAAATGTACCCCATTTTGGTCGACCAATATTAATATCACACAGTACTCTATGGGGCTTACGAAATCACGTTTTTAGCTCTCACATGAAAACGGATTGAAATATCGGCGCGAAACTTTACAGATGGGGTTTTGGGGTAAAGGCCAATCTATCAAGATGAAAACTTCATATCCTTAAATCGGGCCATCCCCCTTTAAACATCCAAGAACACCATCAGGCATGTGGTTTGTTCAGACATTTTACCGTCGCAAAGATCGGGCACGATGTTTTTTGCAGATTTTCAAAATGGCTTCCAAAATAGCGTGGGCTATAGATGAGGTGACATGTGGCGTCAACGCCGGGCAACAAACAAAGCACTGCCCGGCAGTATGCATGAGCACCTGCAGGGCTTGTGCTTTTAAAATTCGTGCTCAATCAGGCATGTAAGGCTATTGAATGCTGTAACTGTAACCTCTAACATGTCAGTGGACCAGGTGCTAACTTGTGTTTGTAAACATTGATGTCACCTCATCTATAGTGTGTTCGTAATTGCTATGATGAGTTTGATTCCTTGTGGGCTCCCCTGAAAACCACTTTGCCATTGGAATTTTATTTACCAAAACTCTAGTCACTGATAGGGAACATCATCATGACTACATATCTAAAAAAATGAAAATTGGATCTACTGATTCAAAATGGTGGTTCCAAAACCAATTTTTATTTTTTCCATAAAATTTGCCTCATACTAGGAGAACATAAATACATTTACAATAATTGCTGAAATAAAAATTTATAAAAGTTACTCCAATACAATTTAAGGGGCAAAACAAGTTTTGAACAGTGCCACCATAATGCTTATTTAGGCTAATAAGCATAAGAACACCATGTCCGATATGGATTTGCTTCCACCAAAATATGTGCAACTGTTATTTAGGAAATTACGTAAAAGTTTGGCCAAAAATAATTTAGCGTTAAGAAAAGGCAAGTCAGGTCAGGTTTACTTTTAAGGCCTGCTACTGGTATCCTGGTAACCAGTACTACCTGCCCAGGGCCGAGTTGTTGGTGGCTAAACCGTCACCCCATTGATTTTCTAAGGAAATCTGATGAAGAGGGTAGCTGGTTACCCTGGTAGAATGAAAAAGAAGATCTACCTACAAGGGTGTCAGCTCTGGAGTCCTTAGCGGCCATCCAGCACATGTTGCCTTGTATGGTTGGCATAGTTGCCCAAAGGCTAGGCCCACTGCTGAAAACTGTGGATTGGCGTCAGGAAGGGCATCCGGTCAATTATCTTTTGCTCCAATAAATCCTCACACAGCAGTATTGCTGAGTGTGAGGTGTATCCGGCCACCCCCGTTGACGGGGACAAAACCGGATTTAAAACTTTGGTTTAACTAACTAACTAAAAGGCACAAGAAAAACAAAATATTGGGTCTACATGGACCCCCCCCCCCATACACCTAGTGTTAAATATTATTATTGTTTGGCCAAGTTAATGTCTGATTATTAGCCAGTTTATGTGTACTTACTGCTATGAACTTTCCAAGTGTCTGGTTGTATTGCCGGTGGAATTCCTGCTTGATCTCAACCATGTCAATCTCACAACGAGATACTACACAACGGATCAATGTGTCGTCATCAGTACCAAGGCCCTGTCAAGAACACCACAGTATGATGTGATTAGGAGAATGGTCAATGTTTGCAAACACTTCTGAATTCAGTTTACGTAAGATCACATAAAAGCAGTGTTGGAGGACTTGTGTCCATTTTCTGTGGACTCGGACTCTTAACTTTGTTTGACTCGGGACTCGATCTGGACACAGACTCGAAGCCGAGTCCATCCAAGTCAAATGAAGTCTCAGTGATCAATTAGTTTATGTTTGCAATATACAGAATTTCAAGGCTCAACTTCAGGTTGGAAGCATTATAGTGTATGGTTGGTTGTTTTACCAGTAGTTTTGATTAAAAAGTAACATTTTCAAGAACCAAAGGCATTTATATTGTGTTTTACTACAAACATGGTCTTTATGATCATTATATTAATGCCAACATGTGCATTCTCAATTACATTTTTTATCTAAAAATTATTAACCCATTTTCATAGAGTAGGAATATATCTAGATAACAATGATCACCAAAATTCTTTCTTAAATGTACTCTAAACAACCCAAATGGGTGTTTTTGGTAGTAAGTGCAGTGTAAGTGCAAATATACACCCATATTCCAAAATTTGTGTGAAAAATTTATGTTACTAGGCTGGCACCATTTTTTAATGTGGTAATAATGGATACAAATACATATTCTCCTGGACTCGGACACAACTTGGACTCGGACCTTGGTGGACTTGGACTCGGACTCAACTTTATACTAACGACTTGGACTTGGACTCGACTTGGATGCCTTTGGACTCGGACTCGACCTCGACTTGGACTCTGTTGGACTAAAGCTTGACTCCGACTCGAATATGGTGGACTTGACTCCAACACTGCATAGAAGGCCCTGATTATGTGCTTGTCATGGTCTCTTTGATGTCTACTATACCCATGGCTAATATTTACCTATTCTTCACATTTCTTCCTTTGTTTTTCACAATACATTTTTTACCTTTAAGCACAGCAAATGGTGGGTTAATACTTCATCGGCAGACGTCAGCCGAGGCTAGTCTTTCGAACATGATTTCACGCAGGATTCATGAGCATATGCGTTGCGTAAAAAGCATGTTCAAAACGTCTGCCGATGAAGTATGAACCCACCTAAAGTCAATTATTAGTTCATGTCGCCCACCCACGTCCCAAAATTTAAGTCGCGTCAAAAACTGAAAATTGGAATTATTATTTTGTTCTTCAGTATTTTTTAGCAAATTTAAGCCATTTAGAAAAAATTCAAAATGACTATCAGAATTCATTTTATCTATATTGGACCAGAGTATAAGTCAGGGGTTCTCAATTATATTAGGTGAAGGGCCAGAGAATGCCAAACATGTTTGAAAGTTGCCTACTTGAGGGCCAAATACACCTGAAATTCTTGTGTTTCCCTTTATATTTTAGAGCAAGTCGAGGGCCAAAAAGCAGTGGTTGGCAGGCCGGATTTGGCCCGCGGGCCGCCTATTGAGAACCCCTGGTATAGCAAACACTTATTTGTTGTGCCTGTGAATACTCGAAATATTATAAATACCAATTCTTTTGTTTGTTACCACTTTGGATTGCCAAATAGACATTTATCACACAAATAATGATAGTTGGAGAAATAATGAAATGGTCGCTTTATCAAAATTAAATCAAAAGGTGATGGGAAACTATAAACTTTACTAGACCTTCTCTCAGAGGTACGATTGGATCAAATCCTGTAATATCGAGTGAGTGCAAGAAGGTTGTAAGTGCAATAGCTGCCATGTGATACATCTGTGTGCTGCCATGTATTAGTCTGATTCTCAATTTACCTTACCTTGAAATGGTTCTTCAGGCGAATGTGTCACTTGAAGAACCATTTCAAGAGCTGCTGACCAAAGACTTAACCTAATTGTACATTTGATGGGAATTTCTGACAAATGGCAACTATTGCACTTAATGACATTTTTGCACTCAACAATGATATATACTT